>CM076578.1:113341312-113550764 GCA_034641835.2 Pinus albicaulis | reverse complement strand
AACCTCACCAGAGTGTTGTGTAACCAGCTCCAAAGAGAGAAGAAAAGAGATATTCACGCCTTATAAATGAGCCACTTCGAGGGGGCAACATCCAATACATTACATGAATGAACAATTCTTGGATGATTCAATTTACAAAACCTCCTTTCTATATATAGGAGTCCATGGGGCCATAATGTAATCCCAGTGGGCCACAATGTAATCCTAGCGGACCTAACAATAATAATTTAGGGGCACAATAATAACAGAATGGGGGTTACAAGGGTACAATAATAACAATAAGGGGGTGACACTAACAACAAGAAAGGACTATACTGGTAATATAGGGACCTAACATGCTCCTCTCCTTCAAAAAAGTGTTGTCCTCAACGATTGAGTAGCTCCGGGTGCTTCTGTATAAAATTCTCATCCTCCCATGTAGAATCTTCAGTGGGTAAGTTCTTCCACTTGATGAGATACTCTGAAATTGATCGATTCCGTAGCTGTCGAGTTCTTGTTTCCATGACCGCTTCAGGTTCCAATATGATTTTTCCTTCCCCATAAAGTTCTTGCAATATTGTTTGAACTGGAAGATTTTCACCTATAACCTTCTTTAAGCATGAAACATGGAAAACTGGATGTACTCGCGAAGAAGCAGGAAGCTCCAATTTGTATGCCATGGTACCAATCTTTTGCAACACCTTGTAAGGACCATAGTACTTTGGCGATAATTTATTATCCTTCTTAGCTTGCTTGAGGGACATTTGTTTATATGGTTGTAGCCGTAAAAATACCCAATCTCCTACATCAAAACTTCTCTCGATGCGATGTTGATCTGCCTGTTGTTTCATTCGATTTTGTGCCAAATTCAGGTTATCCTTTAAGAGTTGGAGAACTTCTTGCTGATGCTCGATGTGATCTTCCGCTGCTTGAACCTTCGAATTTTCTCTTAAATATGATGTGATGGATGGTGGATGATATCCATAAAGTGCCATAAATGGGGTCATTTTTGCTGCCGTATGGAAGGAAGTGTTATACCACCATTCAGCAAGAGGTAACCACTTGACCCATTGTGTTTGTTTATCAGATACAAAACAACGAAGATATCCTTCCAAAAATTTATTTACTATCTCAGTTTGACCATCAGATTGAGAATGATAAGATGAGCTATGAGCTAATTGAGTACCCAAACAAGAAAATAACTCTATCCAAAAATTTCCAGTAAAAATGGGATCTCTGTCGCTCACAATAACCCTTGGGCTTCCATGTAGCTTTTGAATTCTATCCATAAATGTAGTAGCAATTGTACTTGCTTTAAATGGATGAGATAATGCACAAAAGTGTGCATACTTGGTAAATCTATCAACTACCACCATGATGACATTATTTCCT
Organism: Pinus albicaulis; assembly: GCA_034641835.2. NCBI lineage: Eukaryota > Viridiplantae > Streptophyta > Pinopsida > Pinales > Pinaceae > Pinus > Pinus albicaulis. The sequence continues at coordinate 113,549,393 of CM076578.1, read as the reverse complement.
TCGGACTTAGGTAAACCTGTGATAAAATCCATTTAAATATCCTCCCAACGTTGTCTTGGAATGGATAAAGGTTGTAGAAGTCTCGGGGTCTTAATTGTCTCCACTTTATTCTGTTGGAAAACCAAACATTACGCCACAAAATTTTGAATATCAGATTTAAGGCCATCCCAAAAAAATTCTTTCTTCACCCTGTGGTAAGTTTTTAAAAATCCTAAGTGTCCTCCTAAAGGAGAAGTGTGCAATTGCAAAAGAATCTTTTGCTTTAGTTGGGAATTCTTACAAATATATAAGCGATCTTTGTACCATAAGGAATCATTTTTCCAACTAAGTGTATTAGATGTACTAGGATCTTGCTGCAACTTTTGAATGAGTGTCCATACATCTTTTTCCTTCTTCCATTCATCTCTTGCTTCAGTTATCCAATCTGGTTGGATAATAGAAATGGCACAGCGCAATGCTTCCACCTCTTCATTCTTTCTTGAGAGTGCATCTGCAACAACATTAAGATTTCCTTTTTTGTAGATTATTTCAAAGTCATAACCCACCATCTTTGTGACCCATTTTTTCTACTCTTCTGAAGATAGTCTTTGTTCCAAAAAGTGTTTAAGACTATCATGATCAGTTTTTACCTTGAAGTGTCTTCCCATTAGGTAAGTTTGCCATTTCTTTAGTGCATGCAGTATTGCTAACATTTCCTTCTCATAAATAGGTTTTTGTAAATACTTTCCTTTGATTGGATGGCTTTCAAAAGCAATGGGTATTCCTTCCTACTTTAAAACTGCACCAATTCCATTTCTTGAGGCATCAAATTCCACAATAAAGGTTTTTGTGAAGTCTGGCGTAGCTAAGACCGGTGCTAGGCACATTGCCTCTTTAAGATGTTCAAAGGCCTTAGTTGCTTTAGGAGTCCATGAAAATGCATCTTTCTTCAATAATGTTGTTAGAGGTGCTGCTATTCTCCCATAATTTTTAACAAACTTGCGATAATACCCTGTTAACCCGAGAAATCCTCGCAACTGCTTTATGGTTGTGGGAACTTTCCATTCCTTAATGGCTTTAATTTTGTTAGGGTCTACTTTAACACCCTCGTGAGATACAATATGACCCAGATATTCTACCTCTTGTACTCCAAAGAAACATTTGGATTTTTTTGCATATAATTGTTTCTCCTGCAATAGTTTGAGCACCCTCTCAACATGTTCAACATGATCCTTCCAAGACCTGCTATAGATTAGTATATCATCAAAAAATACTAGCACAAATTTTCTAAGGAAGGGTTTGAAAATGGAATTCATCAACCCTCGAAATGTAGAAGGTGCATTGGTAAGGCCAAAAGGCATGACCAAAAATTTATAATGACCCTCATGAGTTCGAAATGTTGTTTTTGGAATATCTTCAGTCTTCATTCTAATTTGATGATATCCTGAACGAAGATCCAACTTGGTAAAATAAATTTCTCCATGTAATTCATCCAATAATTCATCGATCATAGGAATGGTAAATTTATCTTTAATGGTGAGCTTATTGAACTCCCTATAATCCGGACACATTTTCCATGATCCATCCTTCTTGTGTACCAATACTACAGGAGCAGAGAAAGAACTTTGACTAGGTTGAATTATACCCGCCTCTAACATTTCTGCAATCATACGTTCAATTTCACTTTTTTGGAAGTAAGGATATCTATAAGGCCTGATGTTTGGAGGAACACTTCCTGGAATCAAATGAATAGCATGATCATGATCATGAATAGGTGGGAGTCCTTTGGGAGTTTCAAACACCTTGGAATAATTGTCCAAGACTTGTTGGAGATCTGTAGAAATAAATGATTTTGATGTCGGAACTTCTAGTGAGCATAATTGTGCAATTACGCCTCGTTTTTCTTTCTTTAGAAGCTTTTTCATGACATTAGAGCTTATTATCCTTCCCGGCTTCCCTTCAATACTCCGTAATTCGACTTCCTTTCCTTCGGAAAAAAATTTCAAGAAAAGTTCTTGAAAATTAAAAGCTACTGTCCCCAAAGATTGTAACCATTGTACTCCTAGTACGACATCAACACCTCCCATCGGAATGGAAAGTATTGGACTAGTCAGTACATATTCCCCCATGGTTAGCTTGATATTATGGCATTTTCCAGAGCAATTTATAGTTCCTCCATTTGCAACCATCACTTGACATTCTGGTGCTGGGTATAGGAAACAATTTAATTCCTTGGCTACCTTACAATGAATAAAATTATGGGTGCTACTGAATCAATCAACACTATTACCTTTTTCTTCTTGATATGTCCTTCTATCTTGAGAGTTTGAGGAGTGGTAATTCCTGCCAATGCATTACACGATATGGTCGGACTCATTTCTTCCTCTTCTAGGGATGGTTCCTGGTGTATATCCTCTTCTTGTTCATTTTCTTCTTCCTCTTCACAATCTATGTAAAATAATTTCTTCTCAGCACACTTATGACCTTTAGTGTATTTTCTATCACAAGTGTAGCAAAGCCCTTTTGCTCTTTTTTCTTCCAATTGTTGTGGTGTCAACCTTGTAGGTTGTGGAAATCTAGGCGTAGCAACACTTCCTTCTTTATAGAATTGAGTGGTAGGCTTCCTTGTTGCCATAATTTTACATTCAACTTTTCTTGCCAACTTGAATGCCTTCTCCAATGAATCAGGTTCTAGAACGCGAACTTCATGTTGAATTTTATCCTTTAAAGTGCCTATGAAGAGATCAATCCTGTGTTCCTCTGGAATATCAGTTACCCTTATATTCAATTTTTGGAAGTCCTCAATGTGCTTCCCCACTTAACCCTTTTATTTGAGATATATGAATTGGCTAAAGAACGTGTTTTTCTTTGTATCCTCATAATGTGCTATCATTTCCTCCATAAAAATTGAACAAGTGACAATTTTTTTATGGGAGCAAAACCATCGATACCATACAAATGTATTTTGTTCTAAATGTAAAGTTGCAATGCGTACCTTTTGTGTGTTTTGCACGTTATGGAGATCAAAATATTGCTCCATCTGTAGTATCCATGTTACAGGATCCTTTCCATCAAAATTCCTCATATCCATTTTTGGAATATGGTGGTTCTTCCCGCCAACATTAGAGTTTATGAAATCATGATTGACATTTATTTTGTTCTCATCATGATGTTCTTCTACTATCTTTTCACCATTAGGAAACATTTCTTGTATCAACTTTGTCAAACCTTCGATGTCTAATTTTAGATCATTCTTCATGTTTTCCATGTTGTCTTTCATGTCATCCATCTTAGCTTCCACACCTTTCTTCAAACCGTCCATCTTCGCTTCCACGCCTTTCTTCAAAACTTCCATTTCATTTTTTGTTGCTCTTTGCGAGAGTGAAATTTGTTGCACTTGCTCTTGTAATTTTGATAGATCATGTTGCAATTCTTCATCTTCATGAATCATAGTAGAGCCTTCTGAAGGCTTAATGGGTGTTGAATTATTTTTACGGGGCATCTTTTAGAACCCAATACTGATATCTATTCTACAATATGCCCTTGGAATCAATTCAAATTGATTCTTCAAACAAGACTTATGCAATTCACAAAAAAAATACACACCTTTTTCTTGCTTTTGAGGAGCTCGATATTGAAATTGAATTATCTTTGTAATTGCAGCACTTCAATATTTTAATTTTAGTACTAATGTAGCCCTCTGAATTATCTTTTAAATGCCGCAGGTCTGACTTGATTTGGATTCCCAAAAACAAAGTTGTTTCCAATCTCCCACAATGACCTAATTATGGACCGGTTCAGTACAACGAAATTGTATGACTTGCCACTTGTCACTGTTTCGTCCTTCAGCTCTGAAATTTATAGCCAAGAAACTACAGTCCATGTAATAGTGACCAATTTTTACGACACTCCAATCCGATGCTCAGAGAGAGAGTTATGAAGATTTTCCCACGATCACCTCTTTGAGATGAAATTCAGGATCCTAAAAAAACACTACCTTCCACAGATCATATCTCGGAAAATATTGCGAACCAAGATCTGAAATTTTTTGACGAATTTCCTCAGGATTTCAGCTTCGCACCCTATGAATTTCAGATTCTGAACCTTCGTAGAAACAGATTTATAGCGAAGATGCCACGATGACCTGTTTAGGAGCTTGAAAAAAGACCTGACTTCCACAGATGATATCTCCGCAAATATTGCGAACCAAGGTCTGAAATTTTTAGACAAGCTTCCTCAGGATTTCGGCTTCGTACCCTAAAAATTTCAGCTTCTGAAACTTCGTAGAAAAACAGTTATAGCGAAAATGCCACGATGACCTGTTTGGAGCAGCGAAACCCTAGAATCCAAAGCTCCGATACCAAATGTTGTGTAACCAGCTCCAAAAATAGAAGAAAAGAGATATGAACGCCTTAGAAATAAGCCACTTCGAGGGGGAAACCTCCAATACATTACATAAATGAACAATTCTTGGATGATACAATTTACAAAACCTCCTTTCTATATATAAGAGACCATGGGGCCATAATGTAATCTAGTGGGCCACAATGTAATCCTAGCCGACCTAACAATAATAATTTAAGGGCACAATAATAACAAAATGGGGGTTACAAGGGTACAATAATAACAATAAGGGGGTTACACTAACAACAATAAGGGACTATACTAGTAATATAGGGACCTAACACAGAGTCATATTTGTACGGTGGCCCTTCAATCCCAACAGGCTACAAATCATTGTCTGGAACTTTCTCTAGTCAATATTCAAGACCGTGGTCATTAGCAATGTCATCATCTGGTGTTTTAGTTGGTAATCCTATAGGTAGTACTGAACGAATTGAATCATTACATCCATCACTAGGGCAATATGAAGTCGGTCCTTATGGGTCAATTCCTTTAAGTACCATATCAACTGGACTCCCATCATTTGGAGAACAATATTTTCCATCTTATTATCCTCCTTATGTTGGGGGGAAACCTATGGTCACCCAATACGAAAATACTCAGTCACATTTCGGTCAAACTAATTTTGACATGAATGTTTGTCAATGGCAGCCCACTCTGCCTATCCAACCACAAGCGGTTGTCCAATCGTATCAACCAATTCAACTTGTTACACCCACTTCAATACCACTTGTTAATACATCTATATCCCTGTTACATAATCAAAATCTTGTACATCAACCTTATCATGCGAGCTCTTCAACTCAATATCAAAATCCTTTGGTTAATTTACAACAACCTGTAACAGGGATCATTTATTCACAAGCTGGTTATAAACGCAATCAGGTTATACATATCAACCGAATCCAACTTATACTAATTTGGGTTATAACCTTGGTGGACAGACCCCTTGGCAGCCACAGGCACAAATTCCTCAAACTTCATATCAACAAGTACCATATCCAGGTTTTGGTCAATAGAATTCTCAAGCGTTTGCCATGCAAAACAACCCCTATCTGGGTTACTAGCAATAAATCCCATATGCCGGTGCTCAAAGACCTGTTGCCCAAGAAATTCCATCTTGTCCTGGTTATGCTCAACTTGACCTTAATAGACAATTTCCTTTTGTTACAACCTTGGAATTACCAGATTTAAACTGGTTAACCAATGATCCTATCAATTATGCTCCTTGGTGGCCGATGATACCACACAAATTACCCTCCGACATTCCTAAATTCAATGGAAACCCTAGAGAAGACCCATCAACTCATGTTATGACTTATCATTTATGCTGTTCATCAAATTCCCTAAATGATGATTCTGTTCGATTACGTCTTTTTCAGCGAACGCTCACAGGTCCAACAGCTAAATGGTACATTGAATTACCTAGAGCTTCTTTTGACAATTTCACTGTCTTAGCTACTGTCTTTTTGACCCATTTCCAGTTACCAATCAGATAAAAAACTGGAACGAAACTCTTGACCAACTTCAAACAGAGTAATGCTACTCACATTTCAGATCATATTCATGAGTGGCATCGCCATTGACGAATGGTTAAGACATTTGTTCCTAATCAGCTTCTTGCTGAATGGTTCATCAAATCCCTATTACCATCTATAACAGAGGATGTGGCTAAAGGTGGCGTCGTCACAGAAGAGCAAGTTATCGCTCGTGCCCAATATTTAGACTTGATTTATACTTAGTCTGGCACGCTCTATGAGAAAATCCCAAATGCGCCACGATCTAATTTCAATGTTCCTCCTCAAATAAAGGACTCTCATGCCGGAGACGGCTTGATAGGCACTGTAAATACACACAACACTACTACATTTGATCCTACACCTACTTCCAAAATCAATGCCGTCTCATTTGACAAAGGCAAAAGGGATAAGCAACCAGGAAGTAAGAAAAAGGGGAAATCAAAGAAAAATCAAACTTCTAACCCGCAGGAACGATCATCTGATCAACCGTCAGGACCATGGAAGCCTCGTTATACATGCATAATTTGTAATGAGGAACATTTTGTTAGGGATTGTCCTCACCGTGATGAAGTCTAAAAAATCATCAAGACTTCTAATGCATCAGTTGTGTTGATAGACCCATTTCCAAATCCAGACACAAATTTGGTTGCTACGGATCCAGCTCCTAGTTCCCAAGTGTTAATGTTATCCACTACAAAACATTCACAAGATATTTTGGTGTCGACATGGAATAAATAATATGGTAGTCCGGCCACTGATCAACCTACTACCTCGACAATGAATTCATCTAATGAATCGGTACCACCCCTTGTTATTCCTGAATTGACGATTAAGCCACCAAAGGGAGTAATTCATAAAACGACATATAATCCTCGAGCAAGAGCTACACAAAATTATAATATAGTTGAAGATTTGGCTCAATCCCCTTCAGCTATGTCTGCTCTTAAGGTATTACAAAATTGTCCCTCCCAGAAGCAGGCTTTATTGTCGGCCATTGGTGGAATTGATCTGAATGATTCTAATATTGTCGTCTTTAATCATACGGGCCATGTGCCGCAGCTACCAGCAGAATTGCAATTCTCCATCCAAGTAAATGTTCTCAATCACCTCGTTCATCGCACTATTATTGATGAGGGAGAATCTACGTGCATTATGTCTCTAAACTATTGGAAATCACTTGGCTCACCATGATTAGCGCAATCATCAATGATATTGAAGGATTTTGATGGAAGAACATATAAACCTTGTGGTATTATTAATAACCTGCAAGTTGAATTAGGGGAAAAAACAGTAAGTATTGATGTTGAGGTTGTTGACGGACCCCTTGACTATAATATTTTACTCGGAAGACCATGGGTATATGCGATGACTGCAATTGTTTCTACATATTTTAGAATTGTTGCCTTTCCTCATAAAGGTACTATTACAGTCTTTAATCAATTATCCTTTTTTGCCTCCGCTTCGCAGGTAACTGGAAGCAATCCTTATATTGACTTACCCCAACCAGAAATCCAGAACATTGGTGTAGGACTCTTAAAGGATTCCACTCTTATAGGAACCTTTGTGTTACCACCGCCTGCGACGTCGGCAGAAATTTCAAGCATAGAGACCTCGTACATGATCTCTTCCACTCTATCTGGCTTAAGTTAGAGTACGGGTGATTCTGATATTTCTACGTTGGATGATGTTTTACTGCTTAACCTTGTTGAGCTACAATAGCAATCAATCTATTTGTCTTGGGCGGAAAATATGAAATTAGCATTGCCGAGTGTTCGGGTTGATCGCTCATTAGATTTTGGTACTCCATCTGATCCATTTTCCTCAAAATTTATGACAGATGAAAATATTTTGGAAGCTATGATGGTAGAAGGAGAACCATGGGAAGATTATCATCATCGTTCCCATCTTCCTAATTATGAAGAAAATAATCTCAGTGAACTATATCACCCATCCATTCAAAATTTCTTTTCGAATTCTTTTCCGATTAATGCAATTGAATCTGAGTGAAATTTATCAAATATTGAAGAAATGATTTCTATCAATATTTTGACTAAACCTGGCATTGTAGAAAATATTCATGTTGGTGTATCTTGTTCTCCATCAGAACTTGATTCATATCGCTCTCTTTTTTGTGAATTTCATGACGTATTCACTTGGTCTTACGAGGAAATGCCAGGCATAGATACTAGTATAGTTTAACACACTATTAATATGTATCCTGATGTCAAACTGGTGCATCAACGGCTTCGTCCTGTTCATCCAAAGAAATTCGCTTCCATCAAATCAAAAGTTGAAAAACTTTTTAATGCTGGTTTCATTTACCCAGTTCCGCTAACTGAGTGGGTTTCCAATATCATTCCTGTTATGAAAAAATAAGGAACCATTAGAGTGTGCATCGATTATCGGGATGTTAATCAGGCTTGTCCAAAAGAAAACTATCCTACTCCCTTTATCGACCAGATTATTGATGATTGTGCTCGATGTGAAAATTTTTCTTTCATGGATGTATTTTCTGGCTACAATCAAATCAATATCCGCCCAGATGACCAACATAAGACAGCATTCATATGTCCCTGGGGCACATTCGCATATCGGAAACTCCCATTTGGTTTAAAGAACGCTGGGGAAACTTTTCAGAGAGCAATGGATTATGCTTTCAATGACATCAAGCACATTGTTCAACCATATCTAGATGATTTACCAGTGCATTCACGAAAATGGGTTGATCACCCGATGCATTTGAGAGTCATTTTCTTACGATGCCGACACTACAAGATATGCCTTAATCCGCACAAATGTGTGTTCTGTTTTGGATCTGGTCAATTTCTCGAATTCGTACTCTCAAAAGAAGGAATTAAAATAGACCCACTGAAGGTATAGGCCATTCTTGATTTTCTTGCACCATCAAACCTAGTTCAGATACAGAAACTTGAAGGAAAGGCTAACTTCCTAAGAAGGTTCATTCCAAACTACGCCGAAATGGCTAAAGGACTTACTCAATTATTGAAAAAGGGGGTTCCCTTCCATTGGGACCAAGTTGCGCAAGCTTATTTTGATGCTGTCAAGGACCATCTTGTCCAAGCGTCATTAATGTATCCTCCAAATTATCAAAATGATTATTTCCTATATATCGCCGTAGCCGAAACGACCATCACTATGGTTTTGGTCCAAGCAAAATATGGAATTGAACATCCGATCTATTATTTGAGTCGTAATCTTAATGATACGGAAGTTAATTATTCGTACGTGGAAAATCTTGCCTTGGCAGCCATTCAAGCTGTCCAAAGATTTCGCCATTATATCCTGCTCTGAAAAACAACAATAGTTTTGGATTGCAACCCCATGACTTACATATTATCACATCAATTTCTGGGGGGGGAATATTCAAAATGGATTGTCATTTTGCAGGAATTTGATTTGGAATTCATCAAATCCAAATCAAAGAAGTCTTTAGTTTTGGCTAAGCTTCTCTGTGACCTTCCCTGTGATAGTACTGCAACTACGTTGCAACCATATATTCCAGACGAGTCTCTGTTTTTTATCAGATCATCCGATCCCTGGTATGGAGATTTCATCATTTATCTCCAAACCCAAAATTTTCGACCTAATACCTCTATCTCTGATCAGCGACATATTCGATACCAAGCCAAATATTATCTAATGGTCGACGATACACTTTATCGCCATGGTGTCGATACCAGTTTAAGGAGGTGCCTCACTCATGAGGAGGCCGAAAAAGTGTTAAATGATTGCCATGTTGGGGCTTGTGGTGGACATTTATCTGATTATGCTACCACGCAGAAGATACTCCACGTCGGTTACTTTTTGCCTACTATTTTTCGAGATTGTATCCTCACAGTCAGAAGTTGTCATGCATGCCATATTTTTTATCGTAAAATCCGCAAACCGCTAGCGCCAATGCATCTTGTTGTCTCTGCTGGACCATTTATGAAATGGGGTATTGACTTCATGACTTGTAACCCTCCTTCGTCCAGGGAGCATGGTTATATTATTGTCGCAGTCGACTATTTTACCAAATGGGCCGAAGCGATGCCTACATTCAATAACACAGGACAAACAACTACATTTTTTTTCTTCAATCATGTCATTGCACGGTTTGGGGTCCCACAGGCTATAGTTACGGATCATGGGAAGCATTTATGCAACCATATGATGTCTAAATTGACAGCCAAATTAATATTGTCGCATGATAATTCTACTCCTTACTATCCACAATCAAATGGAAAAGTTGAGGCTATTAACAAAATTCTTAAACGAATGCTTCAACGAATGATAGGAGTCCGTAAAAGGAACTGGCACTTGATCTTGTACTCTGCCTTGTGGGCATATCGAACCTTGGTGAGAAACGCAAGCGGATTTACTCCTTTTCAATTGGTGTATGGTCTGGAAGCTATCTTACCAATCTAATGCGAAATATCATCGTTAAAACTCGCGATAGACTTGTTACCTGGCACCTCAGAAGAAGAAGCACGTCTCCTTAATCTCATCCATCTAGATGAAACGCATCGTGAAGCCCAATTGGCCAAAGAAGCACATAAGAGATGTATAAAGGCGCAATACGACAAAAATGTCGAGCCTCGAATCTATTCAGAGGGCGACTTGGTCCTACTTACGACCAAGAAGTTGATGTAATTGGTACAGGGAAATTCGAGCCATTATGGCATGGCCCCTATATTGTCAAAAGAGTTCTTGCTAAGGGTGCCTATGAGTTAGTTGATTACGATGGGATTCCATTGGCACAACCTAGAAATGGGTTGTATTTGAAACGTTACTATGCTTAATCATGAGCATGGTAATTTTTTGTATTGTATTGTTTATATGCTGTTGATTTGCATTCACTATCTTAATTTGTCTTTTAGAGTTTTCTTGATGTTAGTAATCCACTTTACAGTTCATCGCAGATGTTTGAATCTTCATAACCATTTGTTGGATATGCTGATGGTGCTAGTCATAGTATGCAGAATCTATCCTCTGCAGCGTGGGCCATTTTCGCTCTGATTGGAGAGTTAGTGAGTTTTCAAGGGATTTGTATCGGTAGATCGATGAATAATATCGCTGAGTATAGCACGTTGATTGAAATTCTCTCTGATTCCATTTCATTTGGTATTAACCGCATAATCATAAGGTTAGACTCACAACTTGTGGTACTACAACTTACTAGTATTTATTCTGTTAGAAATACAACACTTCTTAGATTGTTCCTAAGAGTTCGACTTTTGGAGAGACATTTTGATTTCATTCAATATCAACACATTTCCAAAAATCTGAACACTTTAATTGATTCATTAGCTAATCAAGTTTTAGATAGACATTTGCGACATAGGTATAGAAAACATTCACATCATTGAATATGATTGCGCATTAAACATAGGAAAATCTCTGAAAACACATAGATAGATAGTTATAGGTTTTTTACAAAATTTGTGCCCAAGACACGTTGGTCATCTAACCTCAAAATGTATGCAAAAAGTCATAAGTAAAATAGTGGTGCTCATGATAGCACGCTATAGATCTAGAAATCCTACGGAGAAACTGCATCCAACGGTTAGGAACCTCAATTGTGTGTCACTACAGTCACATGGGAATCTCTTCGATCTAGCAATCCGGAATCCCGAAGGTCAACCCCTCTATGTGCTGCTGGAGCTTAGCAAGAGTCTCAGCCATATCAAGGTCCTGAAGGACTGCTCTCCCGATAGCCCTCTCTGCTGGCGCATCCGTTTCGCACTCTGGTTCCTCTACTGGTTGAACGCGATCGATATCTGCATTACATTAAAACATTTAGTTTAGTATTGGAAAGAAATCAAAACACAAAAACATTTGTATAAACCTTATAAAAATAAAAAAACATGGTCAAATCAATCTTACCTATTGCACCCCACTGAGCACCTTCTGGTAAAACTAGATCTGGATCTCCTCAGAAGTCGATGCCTGCATATGCATACTCATCGATGGCAACGATCTGGCACCTGAACCAGGTGAAGAATGCAGTCGAGAACACAACGGTCGATTTGCCTGAATGTCGACCCATGAGTTCTACCCATCTCTTCATTCGAGGATCTCTAGGACTAGATATATCCAATGTTACATGTTGTGGTTGCATCAGTGGAATCCGTTCCAAGGTGAAGGAGATGAGGATAGAACCATAACTGAGAATTTTATTCCTTCCTCCCTTTTATTTATTTAGTTATTCCTTTATCTTAGATAGAACAACTTCAGACCAGTTGAAAACATTTGGCTCTAAACACTCTAGCGCATACTGCATATATGATCTATTCGCTACATGGAGTGTAACGGTGCCAGCTAGTTTAGAAATCGTGAATAGGATGGTCCTCAAAGGAAAATCCCTAACATCAAGGATGTTCATTTTTCCATATTTGCTAGGTTCTGACCTTGGATAGAAATACTTCATAACATAATCCCTCACTGTCTCTCCTCCAACGATAGATCCCGTGAGTGAAATGGGCAAACCTCTCCTCGACAAACCTGTGAGAAAATACACATCCTCAACTGTTATGGACAACACTTGATTTCTTATGTCAAATTCCTCTATCGCTAGATCCCATGCTTGAGCAAGGAACTCCAAGAGTTCTATTTGTTGCCTCATTCCCGACAGTTTGAAGTACTTAAGTAGCCCACAATCTCTTAAAGCTCTTACAGTACCCGGATCATTCAAGGAAATCATATCTTGCTCTTCATGTTCTCTTTCTCTCCATGTAATCGTCATTATAATCCGATGGAAACCTGAAAACCAACCATAAGATCCATTAGATACCATTCATTGCAAAAAACTACGCAAATTTTGGACACAGCATGAAAACAAAAAACTTCAATTGCGCCCAACGCACTCCTTGGGCTCAGACAGTGCATTGCACATGCTGGTACACTTCACTGTACCTGCTATGCAACGTAGGTTTCGACATTAAGGGGTGCGTTGCCCTCAATTTTGGCAGAATCTTCCCTAGGGGCCTCAAAACCCTAAAAATTTGCAAGGAATAGTAATGAAATGAATACTAAAAGAAAAAGGAGGTTTTTACTACTAACCTGGATCAAACGGCGATGAAATCCATCCATTGAAATGACCGCAATCAACGACTAAAGTTCGGGGGAAAAATCAGGTTCAGAGCTCCAAAATGCAAATGGTAACTATGGAATGGTAAAAATGAATAGTGAAACTGCTTTATATAGTCATTTAATTAATTGCAAGTTAAATTTATTGCTATGACTATAGTTTTATTATGTTTTTATCATGAAACATGTATTTTTAATCCATTTGATGTTGTTCTAAACAGGAAATACAACTGGCAAACAGGTTAGTCATGCAGATTTATTTCAAGAAAGACTTGACCACAAAGCATACTTTTTCTCCTTATTTTTCGAGCTTTGTTAAAAATGAAAAAGGATTTGAAGCACACTTTTATCTCTTTTTCGAGCTTCTATAACAATGAAAAAGGAACCCCTGGAGTCTTCTTTAAGCTCCTTTCAGACTCCGATAATGTGAAAATATTGCCGAGCACTTGTCATTTCGAGCTTGTTAAAGTAAATGAATTGATATCTAGTCAGTATAAGTTTAACCCTTTTCTAGACTGAGATGGATTATTTATGAAAAAGGAATACCTTGGTTAAACATGACCAAAGAGGTTCTTTCAGATATTGTTTTACACTTTTTCGGATCTGAGAGACAAATTTACGAAAAAGTACTTTTGGAGTCCTCTTTCTTCATCTTTTTTAGACTCTCTAAACATGAAAAAGGACCGGGCTATCACTGTCGATAAGCTCGTTAAAACATAAAATAGCGACGAGCTTGTCAATAATGACAAGAATCGAGTTTAATTCATCGCTAGACTCGTTAAATTATTAAATAGCGATACTTTATTCTTTATTCACCCGAAGGGTTGAATTATAGATCAAGCAAATGTTATCCTCCTCAAGCTTGTTAAAAAATAAAGAGGTACTGGTCGACAAATGACTGGGGAAAATTTTGCAAAAGCAAGCAAAGTTTCTTTTTGGTAGCAAGTCACTCTTGAACATGACACTTCTTTCACTCCATGTCCATGACTGTTTGGGTTGGGTAATCATCTTGATGGTTCATTCACACCTATGGTTCATCATAACTTCACTTCAGTTTTGGGTCAATGCTGCCAACTCATCACAGTGTCATCGATATGTTTAAGATAATTCATCCAGTGATTAAGAACTCATCCATCTGCAATACTCATAAACCTTCATTTTCATGACCGTCATCCCTGAAAAATGCTATATCAAGTCATACCCTTGTCTCCGAAATCAGTAACTCCTGTTTTGCAATAAGGTGAATTCCTATCGACTACAAATCAATATCCAAGAAGTTCTCTTAGAAACATCAGATTCCAGTACCATGAGGCTTGTTACAGCATCGACAAGATCCTCACTTCTGTACTTTTGACCGAAAGATTTTGTTTGGCGTTCGACATCAAATCATCTATTCACGCCTTACGAAATGTACTACAGTACCTTGAGGGACATTGACATTAATGGTGGTTCTATTGCGTTTGTTAACAACTCACATCATTGGCTGGTAATCAAATGATGTCTTCCCATGTTTGACGACAAATCATATATTCACATGGCTAGACTTGTACCTGAATAATCGAGTGAACGAGATAAGAAGACCCTAGATCTAGTTTCAGCCATCTGGGCTGCGATTTCAGGACTATTGTACACATCATCTGTACGGTAACCTTACATACAGATTGTCATCCAAACATGGGCCTATATCTGTAGGCGTGTCTGCATCTGGGAAACATTCCAATGTAGATGATATTCTGAATTATGTACATGCTATTAGATTGTTTTATGTGCTGACTATGGGAATGCCTACCCTCAACAATTATGATCAATAGAGGATATATCATGATGTAATGTTTTGTAATATTGATGCAGGTGACCTTTCTGCTTTGTTTCTAGGCTCATCACAATGTAAAGCATCTCAATCAAATGTTCTTATTATTTGGATCTCATGCTTTAGGGGGCAATTGTTATAGGTCAATTTGGGCACCATTCCCAATGACCTGGTTAACTGGGCATCATCTCCAGGACCGATGATCAAGGGTTTATCATTCCCTAACATCTCAGTTGCTATATGCCCTAAGACATGAAACAACATGAATCAAACAAGACTTTCATCAAGCAAGGATTTTCCATGGTTTGAAGCTTATTATTAAACATGTGGGAGCTCACCAACGCAGGCTCTAAGGGGCCTAAGTGCATTGCATATGAAGGTAGCCCCATTCAAGGCTGCTCTGCAAAGCAATTCCCAACATTCAAAGGTGCCTTGGTCACATTGGCAGTGAAATTCTCATTGTTTCGGAATCTCCACTTGGCCAGTGTCTTCTAGAAGGGGTCACATGTGTCAATATTCAGATTCAAGTGTCCATTTGACATCTACATGAATGAAAACATGTCTTGCCTATTTTTGGAATGCTATTGATTACAAAACAACCTAAATTTCATCTATAAATTGAACACAGATCTAAGTGTTTAAGAGGAATAATTTGAGTAGGGAAATGTTGGAGAATTTTCAATAGAGAGTTTGATTTGTGGAGCTGCTGCTAGAGAGATTTATGTTGTGATGAGACTTGGGAACTCTTCTGGAAGGTCACTACAAATCAGTCACTAGGTTGTAACCTCTCCTTCTATCATCAATAAAGAGTACTTCTTGTTTTTCCCTACATGCATCTATGTTTACTTTGATTTTCCATATTGCAAGATCTTGGTTGATGAATGTAGTTTATGCTTAACTGATTTAGCTAAATAGCTTGAATAGATATCTATATTATTGAATATTTTGTTGTTTCAGTGTTCTTTCTTGTAGGAAAAATTCATCCATTTAAAACTGCTTGAATTTGAAGTTGTAGTGGAAGCGACAGAAAGGAGCCATTTGGAAGCGACTGAAACAAGTAAGCATCCAATCCTCTCTGTGTATTTGTTCTGAGTTAGGAGAAATGGTAGTATAGTCTTTCACTTATTTTTCTTGGCTAACACCTACCTAGGGAAGCATAATTTATCCGTAGATTACAATTTTGGCCCAACAGAGAGGATTGGAATGAAACACTTGGTAAGACTCATTTTTCATTTTTATGAGTATTATGATTTTTTTTTGCGATGTATGTTATGGCATTAAATCCATGTGTTATGTAGATGTTGGACCAGAAAGACCTGCAGGCATGTCTCTGATAGCGAGGTGAGTCCCTTGCGACTTTGGTATTACCCTCATGATGAGGGAGGTGAGGAAGAGGAAATTGTGCGCAACTTGGAGGGAATTTCTCATGGAGTCCTGGACTATACACGATTCGACGATGTTCCTCATGCATACCAGAGACACACTGTAGGGGTGTCAAACCGAGTTCACTGCTTACTAAGGCAACTTGTACGAGAAGTGACATGCTATCATGATAATCACGCTGATTAGACACCTAGGATTTACTTCTGCATATTTTTTAGAGACATGGTGTCTCAAGATGTAACAGAAACACACATATTTTGTACTTATGATGCACATTGATGCAAACATTCGATATATATATATATATATATATATATATATATATATATATATATATACATCTATATATATATATATATATATATATATATATATATATATATATTTTCTTATATGGATTCTTTTTTCATGTATATTTTATAGATTAGGCAAATGTCTATCTAACACAATGTTAGCCACTATATTAGTTAATGCATACATTCGCTTAGGAATATGTTGATATGTGATATTATCAAAATTTATTTCCAGCAAATGAACACGTAAATACAACCTTAAAATCTGAGGGTTTCTAACTGAATAAATTCCATTAAGTTGAATAACAACAAGTTGTGAGTCGATATTTACAACCAATGCACGAATGCCATGGGTAATCACCTCGGTTAATAGTTCAATGACAACACTATACTCAACAACATTGTTTGTAGTTCGTCCTAGACAAATACCTTGTAGATCTATCAACTCACCAGCAGGATCATAAATCACCCAAGCTGCCGAAGACAAGTTCCAGGTACTGTGGGAAGCACCATCCGCAAAAATGACATAAGGGGTAATAGACATCTTGACAATAAGAAACGACCCAATAAGCAGGAAAAATCTCGTAAAGAACACCAAGCCAAAAATGTATAAAAATGAAAAGAACACATATCTACACAAAACATGCACAAATGACTCATGCATAATATTTTTTGAGATACAGTGCATTTTTGGGGTCCTTCTAGAGGATGACCTTCGTAATCAATGAGCTCATAGGCCCCATTCTGTAAGACACGTTTAACAATGTAGGGCCCATGCCACATGGGTTGAAATTTTCCTGCCCCCAGCTTATCATGATCTTGGTCGTACAGGAGGATGAGGTCTCCTTCTACGAAGGAGCGAGGGGAAACCGATTTGTCAAAATGAGATTTAACCCGCTTCTTCTATGCTTCGATGACCAAATCAGCCAAGCGGCGAGTTTCATCCAGCCTTTCTAAGTAGAGAATATGCTCTTCTTTTGGCAAAGTGTTCGGCAGTAATTCAACAGCCAACTTGATCAAAGGTATTTCACACTCAATCAGAAGGGCAGCTTCCAGACCGTAAACAAGCTGAAATGGAGTGAATCTGGTCACATCCTTAACTGAGGTTCGGTAAGCCCAAAGAGAAGAAAATAACATGAGATGCTAGTTTGATTTTTGCATCCCAATCATACGTTGAAGCATGGTGACAAGTACTTTATTCACAGCTTCAGCCCGGCCATTAGCCTGAGGATAGTATGATGTTGAGTTGTCGTGATGCAGACCCAACCTGGAAGTCAACTCTGCCACCATATAATGCCGAAAATGGGAACCATGATTGGTAATGATGGCTTGAGGGATACCAAACCTAGAAATGTTGTGATTGAATATGAACTGAGCTGCTATCTTATCATCGGCAGCAAGTGTAGGCATTGTTTCGGCCCATTTGCTGAAGTAGTCAATGGCTTGATAATATAAGCATGCCCCCCAGTCGAGTGATGGTTACACATCATAAAATCGATGCCCCACTTTGCAAAGGGACCAACGGTAATGACAGGTTAGAGATGTGAAGGCAGTGCGTGCATCTTGCACTGATAGAGCTGGCATTCATGACATTTTCGAATAGCAACAATGCGATCCTTGAATATGGAGGGCCAGAAATACCCAGCATGAATAATATTCTATGCAGTGGCATAACCAGACATGTGACTACCACGAGTGCCACTGTGACAATAATTCAGGGCTTTCTCAACCTCCTTGAGAGTTAAACACCAGCGGAGAATGGAATCTACTCCGATGCGGTAGAGTGTATCTCCGACTATATGATAAGGTTGTGATTGATGGCAGATGCGTCGATGAGCATCCTTTGTCAACTCAGTTCTAAAAGTAGAAGTCTAAAGATATATGATGATATCACCGTACCAAGGATCAAGGGTGCTAATTCGAAAAAGCGAATCGTCTGGAATGCATTCCTCAGAACCAGATGGAGCGGAGTCAGAGGGGAGGGAACAGATCAGATCGGAAAATACTAGTGATTTCTTCAACTTGGCAGTAGTAAACTCCAAATCCAACTCTTGGAGGATGAAAATCCACTTCGATTACTTCCCCCCCAGCAATTTTCGAGATAATATATAAGTCATAGGGTTGCAATCAGAAATCACAGTCACAGTACGCAGCAGAATTTAATGATGAAAATGCTGAACTGATTGAACTGTAGCCAATGCTAAATTATCGACATGAGCAGAGCAATTTTTAGTATCGATAAGGTTATGAGAAATGTATTAAATAACATGCTTGTCACCATCATCATCATCTTACACCAAAACCATGGAAATTGTGCTAAAAGAGGCGGCTAAATAGAGGGAAAAATTGCGATGATAGTTCGTAGGACGCAATAGATGAGCATTGACAAGCAACATCTTAAGAGAATTGAAATAATTCTGGGTGATCTCATCCCAAAGGAACATGACACCCTACTTTAGTAATCGCGTGAATCCTTTAGCCACTTCAACATAGTTAGGTATTAAACAGTGTAAAAAATTAGCCTTCCCCTACAGGCTCTGTAGTTGATGTAATGAGGATGGAGAGGGGAGATTGATGATAGCCTTAATTTTGAGCGGATCGAGGCAAATCCCATCTTTGGAAATGATAAACCCTAAGAGTCTACCAGAATCGACACAGAAGACACACTTATGCAGATTTAACCAAATGTTATAACATCAAAAACGAAGAAATATCTGACGAAGATGGTCATGGTGGTCCTTACGTTTGGTTGAATGAGCCGGAAGGTCATCTAGATAAGGCTAAATGGTGTGCTTAATATCGTTAAAATCATATGACATCACTCACTGAAACGTGTCCCCAACATTCTTCAAGCCAAAAGGGAGCTTCTTGTATGCAAAAGTACCCCAAGGACAGATGAAGGCAGTCTTATGTTGATCGGTCGGGGGAATGTTAATTTGGTTTGTTGGGCGGATTAATCAATCTTGCGGACAAGATCGATCTCCCTAGTACCAAAAGGTAATCTAGCAACAAACACCCAAACAAACCTATCTTTCTCTAAACATATATGATTTACGAAAAACACTATAAAGGTGTTACAGACTTACCATAGATCCGATGCTTGTAAAAAGTAGTTATTGTCCCTCGTGCACTTGAAGGAGTTTTCTTCATAAACCTACATTCACAAAAAAGAAAAAATTAAATAGAACCTATATAGTAAACATCATAAATCATGCGCATCATGGTGATCAAGGAATCCATGAAATAAACAGTTAACTAACAGCTTATTGAGAAAAATGAATTCATTTGTACTAACTTTGAAATAAAGAAAACCTTACAACCTTAGCCTTGATGTTGAACAGGTCTTCTCGGGGTCCGAAGCAGTAATCTCCTCTACTCTGAAAATCCTTGCACTCTTCCAACCGAGACAGATAGAGGTATGTGATCTCTCCTCACAAAAATTTCAGTTAAATGAGTCTGAATTCCAACAGCACTTAACCTCAAATAATTATAAAGCTTGAACTCCCTTTGAGGCTACCCAATGCCTCTTTTTATAGTGGAAAAGAGGAGGTTTCAGTTCCAACTATGAAGGGATAGAATCCTCCTTCAAAGGGATAAGATCCTCACATCAAGGGGTTAGCTCCATAAGGTAAGGGATACATGAACCTCAAAAGAGCGGTTATGCCACCGCAAGATTCTTTCTAGAGGCTTCTAGAATTTACTGATAGTGAGATTTTTTGAGTTTATTTGTGCCTTTTTAATCTTTACAGGGGTCTGCACCCATAACACAGAGAAAGTGTGTTCAGGTACGCAGGAGTCATGAACATTAGGTGCGGGACCGCAAGAAAGATACAAAGAAAGTGCGATACCAAAGTTAAGGAGATTTTTAAGAAATTTTCTCTTATTTTCAAGGTTTGACATGAGGAAATGATATGTTAGACTTTCAAAGGAGGAAGTATGAGTGATAATGAGCTCATACACATACCAGAATGTCAGGATGACAATTTTCAGTGCAACATATTTCCCCCTAAAGTGCAAAGTCTGGAATAGATGAAGCTGAAGTCTATCATATATGAAGAGTGTAGTACTTTATCATTTCAAGGATCATCCTGTGGACACCCCAGTCGGAAGCTGTAAAAACATTCAATGCAAAATATATATGTATACATATCATCGCTGAGGTATGCATTCCCATACTTAGATCAAAACTAACTAGAAACTGATTCAAACTGTTCTAATACAAGAATGATTTTGAATACATCAACAGTATAGACATGTGTAGACACAGTATGGACGTAGCCATCTGTTTATGAATAATCCACTGTATAAAATGATAACAAAATTCCTTGCAGCCTAGATGGTAGAAACTAGATCCAGAGTCTTGATTTCTGCATCTCGAGCTAGTACGATTCTATCCATGTGAATGAATGTGTCGAAGTCGAACATGGTAGAAACCACTTGATTACCAGTCAATGATGTAAACTGTTAACAAGCGTGAGAGTAACCATCAGTAATTTCAATGGCTCTCAAAGTACTCAGTACAATCCATGAAATGTGAATGAATAAGCTGAAGTCAAACATGTCACGGAATCATTCGATCGAAGGTCAATGATGCAAACTGTCGTCAAAGGCAAGAAACCTGCCATTGAGGCATGCAGATTTCAAGGTACTGATGATTTCTGGATCAACTTCCTAGATAATGAGCTGTCATTGATAGAAATTCATCTGTCGTAGGCAATCCCACAACACGAAATCATAGATCAATTTTTGAAGAAATATATCGGCAAGGACTGACTCAGGGATGGTCAAAATGGATGACAGATATTTTGTAGATGAATGGTTTATTTGAACTATCCTCTTGAACACATAACGACACTGCAGATGGTTTGGTGACAATTGACCCAAAGCTAATACCCAGAAATCGACTGAAGACTTTCAATGTGGTTTGATTAACTGTTAGACAAAGGATTTCCCAACCCAGGTGAACAAAAAGTGTCGTGTTCAAGAGTGGTTAACTGGCTTTTCAAAAATCAAAATACAACAAACAAGTCCATTTTTCTCTCTTTTCCCCTACCATTTCTGGCAAGTACCTCTTTATTTTTGACAAGCTTGAGGAGGATAACATTTGCTTGTTTATAAGCTCATCCTTCGAATGAGTCCAAATTAGTTTAAGATTTGAACCCTAAGAAGGAGTGGTTCGTTCCTATCTAAAATTGAACATGTCCTTTATTATTAAGTTTTAATGAGTCCAGTATAGGAGAAACTCGGTGTTTTTCAATTTTATGGAGTCAGAATAAAAACTTAAGAAAACTCCATGGGTGTAATTTTTCGTAAATTTAGTCTCTTGAGCCCAAAAAAGGATAAAATAATGCGGGAGAGAACTCTATTGACTTTAATTAGTCAACGTATACCTTTTTTGTAAATAGTCCATTTCAGTCCGTAAAAGGGGTAAACTTATACTGAAGGGACGATCATTCATTTATTTTAACGAGTTCGAATAACCAAGTTCTCAGCAATCTTTTCATGTTTAGAGAGTCTGAAAAGAGCTTAAAAGAGAACTCCAAGTTTTCGCTTTTTCGTAAATTTTTTAAAGAGTTCGAAAAAGTGATAAAAGTATGCTCTTTGTTGAAAACAATCAATTTTCCTGAAAAATCCAATTTCTGCACAAAAACTCGAAACATTACACATACTTGTTTAAGATAAGTAAAAATGATTTCAAAAATAACCTTTTTAAAGTAAAAAATAAACAAATTAAAAATTCATTTATTCGAAAAAACTTATAAAAAGGACTTTTCTAATCTCATTTTTACCATTTGAGTTCAGAGTGAAAAGTAAAAGCTTTTGGGTAAAAACGTTCCTGCAAAGATTCTGGAAAATCCGTCCGACGAAATCGAGAACCGTCAGCTCCAGGTAATCCACAATCTCCTTATCTTGCATTTCATCTGTTTATATTTCATTTTTAGGCTTTAGATTTCATTTTTTAAGCAAAAATATATTGAAAAAATCACCCGCGGGGGTCTGCAGGTGCAACACGTGGGCCCTGCGGACCTCAATTTTTTTCTATATGGGAAAAAGTCTTGGGTCCGCACCTGTTCCATAGTTCCCATGCGTATCTACGCATTGTGTATGAAGTTCAGGTGCAGACCCCGCACAATGAAATTTTGAACTCAATTTTCTCAATTCCCGCCTAAAAAGTTTCAAAAAATATTGTTCTAATATGTCTTTTTATGCAATATAGCACATACAAGATGCTTATTTGGAGAGAACGCGAGCATGAAGACGTGGATGATGCTGGAATGAATCATTTTACTACAATGCAGGCATTAGGAGCATGCAGTTTGTATAAATTCTGGGGCCATTCAGGGCATGAGGGTACAGGTAGACCTCCTAACGTGGCTGGTGAACAGACGGAATGTACAGGACTAGTGTTTTATTGGCGGCTACCGGCTCAAAATTGAGCTGGAGGATATCTATTTTCTGACTGGTTTGTCCAAGAGGGGCGAACAAATTTCTCTGTTTGGGACTAGGCCAGGTGGCTAGTTTTTCGCTAGTCTTCGACTACCGTTTTGTGATGATCAGGTAGACCCCCAGGAAAAACGGATTGACATAAAAACTATCATCCATCCCGAGATTAAATTTATTTCATTTACTGTCACCAAACTGTGTAGGAGTGTAGCGTTGCATGTGGCTACCGGTTCCCAGATGCGCATTGCTGTAGACTATTTTCGAGGCACCATTTTCAACTGGTGCGAAGCTGTGTTGGCCAATGTAAAAGGCCAACTAACCAGAGAAAAGAACATAAAGCTAAATAAATTTGGATATGGATCCATTTTAGTCACCTTTTCTCTAGAGAGGATCCCCATGTTAGCTCCGGAGAACATTCCTATTGATGCTGGTCGACCTCGAGAACCTAGGATGGTTCGTTGGGTTGCATTGATGGCTCGTCACGCTGTTGAGGGTGTCGAGATTGTTTGATTTCCTCCTTCATATTTTCGTTGGCTAGAACATCAACTTTTTGTTATAGAGGAATTTCCATACGTCGGGATAGATTTCCATGGCGACTGAGAGATGGCTCTCCCAGCAAAGGAACAGTGGGATGAATCAGGTAAAATCATTTTCAACAATTTATAAGTTCTAATTTTTTTGTATTTTAATCATCTCAAAAATGATAATCAAAAGTTTTAAATGCATATGTGGGCCCACGGCGACCAGCCCATCTCCAGCCTTATGAAAGGAGGCAACCAACTACAGCCGCACTAGCCCTAGCAGGCCAATCAATAGAGATCCTGTCTGATTTAGAGCATCACCTAGAGCGCCTGACTCTAGACATTCCAGAGACGGACATATATGATATTCCTCTCAGATTACAGAGATATGTGATTGGTGTCCCGGGACATTTTAGGAGGTTCCTATGTAGGGTGGCTCGGGCAGTGGTCTCTTATCATGATCATCATCAGTGATAGGATGATCATATCGTAGACTCATATTTTTGATATTTTGTATATCATTTTTGCCGATCATAAGGTGTTTCCAACCTATGATCGAAGACGATGTATATTTTTTGAAACACTTCTATACTATGATATATCACTATTTACCGGCTATCTGTGTACATGTTATGAATGTTGTTTAATTTACTGTTTTGATTATTGCAAATGTCGATTTATCATACTAGAAGCAACTACATCTGCTAATGTATTTAAATGTCTTGGAATATGCTGATATTCAATGTAATCAAATTCACGTTCCAAGAGACAAACTTTTAAAAATAACCATAATAACACTAGATTTCTAATGGCATAAACCCTGTTGAGCTGTAATACAACAAGTTCAGAATCCAACCTAACAATCAAACTCTGAATTCCAAATGATATGGATTCAGATAATAACTCAATCACTGCACTATACTCTACAATGTTATTCATTGTTTGACCAAGGCTTACCCCATGCCTGGATACTAACTCGTCAGAGGGTGAATAGATAACCCAAGTTGCGGAAGAAATGTTCTGTGTACTACGACAAGCACCATCAACAAAACCAATGTAGGTTTGAAGAGACGTCGACATCTGCAATATCAAGAGTAAAACTCAGATAAGCAGGAATAGTGACAAAACACACTTCTAAACTAGGCACGCTTTTCTAATCTAAGACACACCAGAAGTAAATAAATCTAATCTAATAAATCTCCACACCAAATTTAAGCATAATATCTCTTCAGATAAAGCCCATTCCGGGTTTATCTAAAGAGACACCGTCAAAATCTATCAACTCATAGGCCCCTTTTGCTAGCTTTTGCTTAACAATGAAAGGACCATGCCACATGGGCACAAATTTTCTAGCTCCTAGCTTATCGTTGGCTTGATCTTTTATGAGGGGTAACACTTCTATCATACTGAGCTTTTATTCGTTTGACATGAGCTTTGTTTGCTATAGCAGCGTTTCGTCGATTCTCATCTAGCTGAGCCAAGTACAAAAAACGTTTCTCCTCTTCAGAAGTAGCTGGGAGTAATTCTATGGCTAATTTTAATGACGTAATTTTGCATTCAATAGGCAAAACAGTTTCCAATCCGTAAACCAGTTGAAAGGGGGTGAAACCAGTTGACGTTTTTACTGAGGTCCGATATGCCCAAAGTGATGAAAATAACATGGAATGCCAATTCGACTTATGAATACCAATAATTCGTCTGATCATAGTGACTAAAAATTTATTGATAGCTTCAACCAGACCATTAGCCTGCGGGTAATAAGGAGTAGAACTATCGTGGCGCAGGCCAAGTTGATCTGTCAGTTCAGTCATCATGATATTTCGAAAATGGCTTCCATGATCTGTAATAATGGCTTGAGGAACACCGAATCTAGCAGTTATATGATTGAATATAAAAGTTGCAGCAGTCTTGCCGTCTGTCGAAAATGTAGGCATCGCCTCCACCCATTTAGTAAAATAATCTACTGCTAAGATAATATACGCATGACCCCCGGCCGAGTGAGGGTTACATGTAATAAATTCAATACCCCACTTTGTGAAAGGACCGACAACAATTATAGGGTGAAGAGGAGCGGGTGGCGCACGCATCTTACGATCAAAAACTTGAAAATTGTGGCATTTTCGGATTGCATAGATACAATCTTTGAATAACGAAGGCCAGAAATAACTAGCGCGCAATATCTTTTGGGCTGTGGAATACCCAGACATATGACCACCACATGCTCCAGAATGACAGTCATTTAAAACCTTCTCGGCTTCTTCATGAGTAAGACAGTGTCGAAAAACAGAATCTGCTCCACGACGATAGAGTGTATCACCAATAATATTATATTGTTGGGATTGGAAACGTATTTTCCGTCACTGAGACTGTGAGATTTCAGGCAGAAAATATTGGGTTTAGAGATAAACGATGATATCCCCATACCATGGATCAAGAGTACTGATAAGAAACAATGATTCGTCTGCAATGGACTGCTCCGCCACAATTTTAGTATCAGTAGAAGGGAAATCACACATCAGTTCGGTAAAAACCAAAGATTTCTTTGCCTTGGATTTTTTAAATTCCAAGTCAAATTCCTGCAGGATAACTATCCATTTGGAATACTTGCCCCCTAGCAACTTTTTGTTCAAGATGTACATCATAGGGTTACAGTCAGAAATTACTGTGGTTTTGCATAATAAGATGTAGTGTCGAAATCTTTGGATAGCTTGAACAGCTGCCAAGGCCTATTTCTCCATGTGTGTATTTGATCTCAGTCGGATGCAAATTTCAACTAAGATATTAAATCACATGTTCATTGTTGAATTCTTCTTCCTGAACTAAAACCATCCCAATGGTGGAATGAGAGGCAGCGAGGTACAAAAAATAGTCCGGTTGTAGTTGGGAGGATGCAATAACGATGCATGGGTCAACACGTGTTTGAGTGCATCAAAATATCAATCAGTGATCTCATCCCAAAATAATGGAATGTTCCGTTTCAACAACCTTGTAAAACCCTTTGTTAGCTAGGCGTAGTTAGGAATGAACCGACGTAAAAAGTTTGCTTTCCCCTGCAAACTCTAGAGTTGGCGCAGAGTCGAAGGAGGAGGTAAATTGAAAATAGCTTCGACCTTCGATGGATCAACACGAATGCCTACTTTTGAAACAAAAAATCCCAGTAAGCGACCCAATTCTACACAGAAAACACATTTGTGTGGATTCAGCCGAATTCAATAATGCCTACATCTCATAAAGATAGCTCATAAATGAGTGAGATGGTCAGCCCTACGCGATGAATGAGCAGGTAAATCATCGAGATAAGGCTGCACAATGTTCTTAATGTCATGAAATGCGTAAGACATAGCCCTTTTAAAAGTTGCCCCAGCATTCTTCAATCCAAAGGGTAATTTGCAATAAGAAAATGTCCCCCATGGACAAATGAAAGTTGTTTTTGGCTAATGAGTAGGGAGTATGTTTATTTGATTGTAACCGGAAAAACCATCCAGAAAGGAGAACATTTCACGGCCGGCACAATCATCAATTATTTTATCGATATAGGGGGTTGGATAATTGTCTTTAGGAAAAGCTCGATTAATATCCCTATAATCGATACATACTCTTATCGTTCCTTGTTTTTTGTTAACAGGAACAATATTCGATACCCAATTGGTTAAAGGAATTGGATAAATGAAACCTGCACGAAGTAATTTTTCAACTTCGGCTTTGATAGAAACAACTTTTCTAGGATGTATTTGAGGTAAACGTTGACGAACAGGTTTGGCATCAGGGTAAGTCTTGATTTCATGTATGACAATTGATGGATCGATTACTGGCATTTCTTCATATGACCAGGCAAACACATCACAGAATTCTTGAAATAGGGCTTTATAAGCTTTAATTTCATCTTCTGTACAACAAGCACCTATATGAATGTTTTCAATTATTCCTGGCTTCACTGAAATGTCAATTGTAATCGTTCGAGAGATATTTTCCAAATTTAACTCGGAATCAGGATTTCGCAATGGATTATGCGGTTCCTTGACATATTCAGCAGTAAAAATAGAAGCGCAATAATTTTCAAAATAATCTAGCTCAGGTAAAAACGAAGATCGGTGATGAAGATATTCCCATGGTAAATCGTCAACAGAAAAAAGTTCACGAATCTGCTCATCAGTATGAACAAGATCAGGAAATGTCGTTGTGGCTAAACTAGATATAGAAAGTGATTCCTCATGGATCCCATTCATTGGATCAGTTTCAGTTGAAGAAGGGTCGGAAAGTGACTGTACAACCTGATATGCAATTTCAAATGGACTCAAAGGCATCATGCCATCAAATGAATCTAACTCGGAATCGGAAGGTACGATCAAAGGATCATCAAACATAATAGTATCTGATGAAATCATATGAATAGTTTTGATAGAAGGTGATACGTTAGGAGGAGGAAAGGAAAAAGTTCCTAGTAAACCAGAATCTTTAATCAAACCTACTCCAACATCCTTGTAAGGGATAGCCGCTTTACCAACATGCTGGATTTTTTCTGTAGAGGCTGGATCAGAAGAAAAATAAGTGAACTGATCTATTGTAACGATATTTCCTTGATGTGGAAATTTTATAAGCCGAAAGACCGAAGAAACAACAACAGTCATAGAATAAGACCAACTACGACCCAGAAGAAGGTTGTAATCTAGAGGGGCATCAACCACTTCCACATCTAGATTTACGGTTTTACCTTCAACCCCTATGGGTAAATCCTACAAAATACCAAAAGGGTGGAAACCTCGGCCATCAAAAGCCTTTAGAATTGTCAGAGACTGATTGAGTGTAGGAGAACCAAGCGATTTCCAACACTGGATCGACATAATACACGTTGAAGCTCCCTCATCAATCACAGTCTGAAAGATCAGTCTATTTTTTACTAACACTAGAATTTGGAAAGCCATTTGGTGAGGTAGATGAGGTGTACTATTCTCTAAATCGAAGATTATTAGGTTCGAGTCCTGAACATCGACAGCTCCTATGGCAGACAAAAGTAATTTACGTTGTGCTGGGCACGACTGCAGCACTTCCAAAGTCGACATTGCTGAAGGGGAAATAGCTAAGTCCTCAACAATGTTGTAATTCTGAGCAGCTCTCGCATGTGTATTGAAAGATGATTTACGAAGAACACCTTAAGTAGGCGGTTTGATTACTAAGTCTGGATTGGGTTTCTCGATCTGTACCGGATTAGAGACGGGAGGAGGTGTAGTTGATGTGTTTGAATTAGAATATTCTGCTTCTTTACCACCAATAGGATTTTTACTACCATAATCTTGCGATCGCGTCACAATCCTGACATGAGACATCATCATAATAGGTTCTTCTGAAGCATTCAAGGTGGAACCAATCATCTTACTGTCTTGAGTTGGAAAAGTATCCTTCAAGACAGCAGGCTGTTGAGAACCTTTAATGAATTTCGCAACCTCTGCTCGATGTGGGCATTCTTTAGTAAAATTATCCTCGTCACAAATGTAACAAGGATAGCGAGGCTTGCGTTTTTCATCATTAGATTCGGTTTTATCTGTTTTCTCTTTTCTTTTTCTTTTTTTATTCTTCCCTTTCTTTTTACCGCCGAATTTAGATTTGGCCATAGATGTCTCTACGACATGAATGTCGGCATAAATTTTTGGGGAAGAATCTCCTTTCGGGGAATCAGGTAAAGTTATAATAGGAGAAGAATTCTTTGAATATTTCTTCTTTCTTTTAGTATTGACTGTACCAATCATACCATCAGTGGCATGAGACCCTGAAGGAGCTGTAGTTATTTGACCTTGTTTTGGAAGATCAGGGATTTTTTCATGTAAAGTACCTGACTGCGTATAGACGAGATCAAGGTACTGAGCTTGAGAAATGACTTGCTCCTCAGTAAAAACTCCGGACTTAGCTAAATATTCAGTGATTTTGGGTAACAATGATTTAACAAACCATTCCACCAAAATTTGATCCGAAATGTAAAATTTCACCAAACGCCTTCTACGTTGCCATTCATGAATATGATCAAAAATATGTGTGGACGTGGATTGCTTTAGTGAAGTTAATAGTTCCGTGCCATTGTCGTATCTGGCAGGCAGCTGAAAATGAGTCAAGAAGGTAGTTTCTAACTAACTGAAATTATTAAAAGAGTCTCGTGGTAACTCAATGTACCATTTGGCGGCAAGACCAATAAGATTTCTTTGGAAAAGACGCAAGAAAATCGAATCATCAATTATTGAATTAGACACACACCAGAGGTGATAAGTCATAACGTGATTTGATGGATCCTCTCCTGACTTACCCTTGAATTTTGGTATATCACTGGGAAACTTATACGGCATTGGCGGCCAGTACGGATAATAGAAAATTGGTTCATTCGTAAGGCGTGTCAAATCAGGTAAATCCAAAGTTGCAATAAATGGTAACTGACGGTTAGGGTCACAAAAACCTTGAGTGGCCAAAGCAGTTCCGGGAGGAGGATACCCAGGATAACTAGGAATCAGATTTGCATTAGGAATTGTGTAACCGCCCGGATAACCAGGATTAACCGGACCAAACTGGGGTTGTTGAGGTTGTTGATAAGTATAGCCAGGGTACGGTTGATACTGATAAGCTGGATTTTGTGAAACAGGACCGAATTGAGGCTGTCTCTGGTACGGTTGATACGTGAATTGCGGTTGACTTGTGACAACTGTACTTGTACCAGCTTGTCCCACAGGCATCTAGACTGAAGTCTAAACTGAAGGTTCTGACTGGGGTATAGAGACTTGAGGGATTTGCACGGATGCAGGGATAGAAGAACTTGGAGCTACAGATACTCCAGAAACAGGTGTTACAGGTTGAACAGACATTGCAGTAGTTGTAGTAGTTTGAGGTGGAGTCTGAGGTGTACTAGGCCCAGACTGCTGAACAAAACTAGGTGCAGGAGTTTGAATAGTAGGCTAGATAGGTTGCTAGGTTGGACCAGAAACCAAAGACTGTCCAAGTTGAGAAGGCAACTGCACATTAGGTTGCATAGGCTGTTGAAATTGGGACGGATCCCACACCATGTTTGTTCCGGGGTATTATCCCGTAGAAGGTTGAACGTAAGGACCATAGCCTGGTTGAACGTAGGGCTGATAAGTAAGTGGTAAATTTCTGGTTCCTTGTACAGATGATTGACCAGAAGGCGGTTGGAAACCTTGAATTGGGTACTGACCTTGAGGTTGATAACCCTGAGGCATGTACTGAAGCTGGGGTTGCTAAGGACCCTAAGGATCATATTGAGTTTGGGGTTGACCTCCGGGTATGTACTGTCCTGAAGGTTGATAACCCTGAGGTATGTACTGTCCTTGAGGTTGTCCTCCAAAATAATATGATTCCACAGTTTGTCCTGGGAAAAAGTTACCTTGAGGTTTCCCCCCAGGCGGTAACTGACTGCCTAAAGGTTGCCCCCCAAGAAATAATTGACTAACCTTGAGGTTTCCCCCTAGGCGGTAACTGACTTCCCTGAAATTTTCCTCCAGGCGGTAACTGACTGCCTTGAGGTTGAGGATTCAGAATATTACCAGACATCATAAAGATTTGCTCTGCGTTCGACGTTTTAGTTTTAATTCCATTAAGACCAGATGATAATACCTGTTCAATCAGTTGAGGAGCTGCTCCAGAGAAAGTACCAGACAGAGCCTGATATTCCGAAGGAACAGAAGGACCACCATGTAAAAATGCTTCCGGTGTCTGGGAAAACATAGATGACTCTCTTGCCATGATGGCTAAAGGATAATAACCTCTGGGCGTAGGATGAAATGGAATTCGAGGTGGAGAAAAAGCAAGACCCGAGTTCTCTAAAGAGTTTGTCAAAGATAGATACCAAGCGTCAGTTTGAATAGGGCTGTAGAAAATAGATTCACGCTCCCTAAGATTTAAATACTGAGGGGATTCAGGAAGAGATAACTCTTCGTCTGGACTAGTAAGCTCTTCAATAGAAATGAGGCCAGATGGAAGATCTTCAGTAACAATATTTATTAGCCTAGGTGAACCAAGATTGCTAGAAGTTGGTGTAATAAATCCTGAGGATGTTTCCAAAATAGAAGGTTCAGTTTCAGGCTTGGAAATTTTAGGTTCGTCAGCTAGTTCACTGGAAGGAGAAATACTACCAGTAACTTCATAAAGTGAAATCGCTTCTTGAATGTGTTTCGTTGTGGGTATTTGATGATCAGGATGAAAAACTATAAATGAAGTTCCAATTTCTGTTGATCTAATTCTACTGCTACTAGATGATACTAGAGCACGCAGCCCTTCAAGCTGACTTGGTGTATATTCAGGGGGTTTCCCTTGAAGTCTCCGTGATTGTCTCGGCAATTCCACCACAATTAAATATTAAATCAATCACATTAAAACAAATAAAATTTCAATGAAAACACCTAAAGTCTCTAAAGAAACAAATAGCTAAATCACACGCCTAAAAATCTAAGAGTTCAAACCACACACAAACAGTAACTTCCCATACTAAAAACACTAGTTGGTGATGAAATCCAACTTAGTAGAAGTTTAATACAGAAAGGGCGGTTGGAACAGTTACCCCGACAACCTGCTTAATGAAACAGACTGGCACAAGTTTCTTCACAAAACTATCTCGAGTGAAGATAACCCCCCAGAGAGTCCAAGTGAGTCTAGTCGACGTCTTCTTCAGATACAGTGATATCTTTCCTTCACCATCACCTTAGGAAATAATCTTAAGCTTATGGACACTAAGGTCACCAACAATAACAAATACAACTGGGGGAACAGTCTACGATCCGATTCCACGCGCAAGGGCAGAGTAACTAAGCTCAATCCCCTTGAAGGCTCCTCGACATGGTCAATCCGAGGTTTACCGACAAGTGACCCCAGGATCCTCGACAATGGTTAATCCGAGGCTTACCGTTTGTAATGCATGCAAAATCTTCTATCTTTCCCAATGAAACAGAATTGATTGTCTCAAAGGTTCAGACATGATCTCATGATTAACTCCTTTAAGAGAAGCTTCCCAGATTGTACCAATTACAATTGGATTTATTTCCTACCGCATGATTTATCTACTTGTTTTTTTTTACTATCTTGGAGAGTTAATTACTCCCTACTCCAGGATACTAGCCTAAGCTATATTGGTGGTAAGAGTCCTAGAAATAAAAATATTACTAGATGAATTTTAATTAAGCGTTAATTTTATGAGATATTCTTTAAGTCAATAGGTATGGAAATGAAACTTTGATGGTGTGAAGACTCGACTTCCAAAAACACTAAAAATTCACCTAAAAATGATAATCAATTCGTTTTCTTTCAATGAAATTCTAGCTAAAGAAAGAGTTCGAGAATGCAATTCTTTTAAGAGACAATTCTTTATTTAAACATAAGAATAACTAAAAGAAAATATTTTTGTCTTTCCAACAATAACTCAAAACGAGACAAATTATCAAAGCTCACAATAAAATCCTTTCACTTTCAAAAACTTGAAACTACAAAAACAACTTCCCTTCAAAAGATATCTACAAATTTTAAAAGCACTCAAAACTACAAAACTAATTTTGATATCTACAAAGTTTAAAAATCTAATTGAATACAAGCTTTAATATTTTTTTTTGAAGAATATTTTACTTAGTTTTTCAGTAAACTAAGGATCTATTTGTCCAGAATAACAAAAAAATCAAAAAACATCCAGATATGTTTTTTTTTATAAAAATGAAATTCAAAACCTATAAAAAAGTTTTTTCAAAG
This sequence comes from Pinus albicaulis, assembly GCA_034641835.2. Lineage (NCBI taxonomy): Eukaryota > Viridiplantae > Streptophyta > Pinopsida > Pinales > Pinaceae > Pinus > Pinus albicaulis. The sequence continues at coordinate 113,516,224 of CM076578.1, read as the reverse complement.
ATTTGCAAAGAAACAAATAGATCTATTTCTCAATATAGGATGGATTTCACAAACAGGTCAGACTCATCAAGAAGACAAAAAGACCAATGTAATCTGAGGTATTTCAAACTTCCAATGCTTTGAGTCACTACAGAGACCAAGTGAAAAGAAATCCAACATGCAAAACTTCTAGAAAATCATCAAAAACACAAATAATGTTGCAACTCACTCACAAGAGTCTTTTTGACAGAAAGAACACAAATATGGGCAGATACTATGTTGACGGGAAAATATGTCCGGCCAACAGTAGGGGATCTCCCTGGTAGAAAGTCCCAATCAGACTTTGAACCGTTTGGAATAGGGATCCCGTCCGGGGTGTGGGTCCGGCTACTGCTTAAATGACTTTCTCTTCGGTCTTGAAGAACCTGCTTGAATCTGCAAACATAAACTTTATTCACATGATACAGAATACATGACTGATGTATCAAACTGATATATAACACTGTGCGTAGCAAGGTAATGAACAAACATGCATATGCCCAGGAAATGTCGTTAGCAACACATCTATGGGGTAATGCATGCAAGATAATCTGACCACCAAAGAAACCGTTCTTTGTGGCAAGAATATCCCTTAAATTTCCGAAAGACGCAATGAAATGCTAATAAAATAGTTCATTAACATTCATTGTGCGAACAAATGGCAAACTTTGAGCATCATCAAACACAATCACAGATAGCTATGGAGCATGAATGATACTATTAAAAAAAAACACAGCTTCATTAATCATACGATATTCTGAAACCATACGCAGAATACACACAGTATTGTCACAGCTAAACACATTATCCAACAAAGGGGTTTTAACAAGTTTCTGTATTACATATGAGCAAGAGTATGACTCTTCAATTACAATGAAATATTGCTCTTCAGTCCACAAAAGAGGAGCCTTTAACTCTGTGCCCCGCAGGGGTATTTATAGATTCAAGAAACGCCCTTTAGGCTTTCCGACACTTCGACTTCCCGACGGTTCAGCTTCCCTACGACCTTGGCCGAACATGCGACCTGCGACTTGCGGAGTTATTGCGACCTGCGACTCAGATGCCGGTGCGACCTGCGACCTGGGCGTATGCGCGACCTGCGACCTGGGGACGGTCGCGACCTGCGACTGAAAAAAAACTTAGCTATGGAGGTGGCCGAGTGATTGAGAGGTCTGGAGCGTCAATTTTCTTCCCCTTGAGGAAATCTCGCCAGGTCTGGTAATCTGCTGCTATAGGGGAGACTAGAGGGGTTTCCTCTTTTAATCGGTGGATACATTCCAGGGCATTTGGTATCAGATTTTCCTTCTTCTGGGAGATCTGGATTGAGAGGGAGGCAAGCTTGGTATAGATTTGTACTGGAGTGACAAGCAACCGATTTAGGTTCTCTTGTGATGCCTCAAATTCTGGTGCGGCAGCAACTTGTCTCACGGGTTGCAGAAAAGACTAAATTTCCTGATCTACTTGCTCCCAGTCTTTAGTTTCGTCCAGTGCCCCCAACGACGAAATGTGATGAAGAGCGTTCATGGAGTCTATACCACTGATCAGGTGATTATATGCAGACACTACTTTGTCCAAATCTTTGGCCAGCTTGTCTTTGGACTGCATCTTCATCCGGATTTGTACTTTGGCGTCTTGTGTGTGACCCCAATCCTTCCTAGGCACACTTTCGGGAGCTTGATGGTACTGCGCTGTCCAGTTTATCATTCTGTCCAAAGCTACCGAGGCCTCCTTGAGCTGCTCATGCTTCTCTTTGGTTTCCGCTCGTGCCTCTGCCAATGGGGCCACTGTTTGTTTTAGGGTGAGCATTTCTCTATATACTTGCCTCATGGTCATTTCCAATACATCACATTCTTTCATGACTGCCAGAGGGACTTCATTGACTTGGGAAGGCTTACTTTGGAGCTGTCGCACTTCACTCTCCAGTACTGATTTCTTCTGTTCCGCTGCTTTTAGCCTGTTTTGTAGGGAAATAATCTCCCTGCTCATTCTAGTGACATTTTCCTCCGTAGCCACGGCAAAAGCGGTGCCTGCTGATGCTATCATTACAGGGTTAGTCCTTGTATCTAGGACTATGTCCTTTTCAGTGGCGACCGTAGATATGGCAGGATGGCTTTGCGCCAAGGATTTTCTTTTCTCTTGCCGTATTTTGAAGGAGAATTGGTCAAATGTCAATCTAGTCAGGTCGAAGACCTCTTCTTCTTGTTCTCCGGGAAAATCGTCACCAGAGAGGATACTGCTCATGCCACTCAGAGGAATCTCCAGGGGAGATATGTCGATGTCCTCTATTATTTCATCCTCTTCATCCCGTCTTTGTTCTTTTCCTTCCTTCTGTTGCCGGCGCTCGGCTTCCGCCTTGTCATGTTCCTCCTTCTTCCTGCGCTCTGTCTCTACCTCTGCTTCTCTTTCAGCTTTTCTTTTTCGTTCTACTGCGGAAGCTTGGTCTGCCTTCTTTTGACGTTCGACTTTGTCAAGTTCTTCCTTAAGTGCTTGTTCTGCCGCCTTCTATGCTTCTTTTTCTTGTCTTTCTTTTTCCTCGGCCTGTTTCCTTTTCCGCTCTGTATTTGAATCTTTTCTACGTTTCTCTTCATCCTCCTTCATTTTATTTTCCTCTTCCTTCTTAGCCTGGGCCTCTGCTTCTCTTAGCTGATCCGAGGTGTCAGGTCCTGTACTGGTCCGGATTTTCTTATCCCGAGAGGAAGAAGAGCCTCCCAGTTTATGGCTCCTGTCTTCTAAATTTTGGTGATCCTCTTCTTCTCGGTCAGAGTCAATCCCCGGAGCTAGTTGCCTGTCTGCGTTGTACCAGTTTCTTTTCTCGTCCTCTGCCGGGTGTTCCACATGCCGATAGCTCCATTTAAATTTGGCCCTCTTACAGTGCTCAGCAACTATCTTGACTGGGTCATATGTTCGGTGCTCCAGATTTCTAAAGTGATAAACTTTTATCCCTTCCCCTTCAGCCCCTACTTCTCTAAAGTCTTTGACTGTATAAGCACCTATGGTGAGGGGTAGAGCGGGCCAAGGTTTCTTCTTTCCTTTGGAAAGGACACTAGAGAAACCCGAGGTCATCTGGAAACATACCTCCTGCATAAGCACCTTATCGGTAATAAACCTAGGCAGAGCATGTGGTGCTTTGAGTGTGCCAAATACTCGGATGATTGTATATTCAGCGAATGGAAACCAGTGCGCCACCTGACCGAGTGTCTCCATCGCTCGCCAAGACATGCAAGGGGTGTCTTGACCAAATAGCTTCCCGTAAAGGGCGGGAATGAATATCTCAGAGATTTGCTCAATATCTGACTTGTACCTGGATTCCCAGAATACCTTGGTCTGCAAATGGATTGCTTGGGTCTGCGCGGAGTCGTAGTTATGTGGCCATCCCTCAAAATGCAGCTGGGCACAGACATCATCTAATAGATATGAAGCCATATAAAACTCTGACGGCGTTCCTTCATCTAGGGCTAAAGCTGAAGCCAAATTCGTTTGCATTGAGCCCATTAATATACCAGCCCAGTTGAAACGAGTGCCGTACACCGTTACATATTCCATTATAGTTTCCCATGCGCCATTGAAAGTGGTGGCGTCCGGACGTCCGTACAACCTGCAGAGCATGGCGGCCACTAGTTTATACACTTTCTTCAGACCGGCCACCGGGTACTCCTGGTCTTTCTTGACTTTAAATTTGTCTGGTTCCGCCCACCATTTCCTGATTGTATCAACCACAGGTACTTCATGGGCAGAAGCCCATCTCGGGGTGAAGTTTTCCTTTGGTTGGGGCAGCGAGTAGTAGACCTGAGCTTCTAAGCCCTCCAACGTTGCGAAGGCTTTACCTTCGCTATCTCGGATTACGAACCTCCGGGGATCCATTTTTTGTATGATCCAGTCTAATATTTCTGGGCACGAGAAGATGGATGGATGTGCCCCTGCTAGATGTAATTTGGATCTCTTGACTTTTAGGTATACTTCCCGGTCCGGGAGATCTTCTGGGAACTCATCTTCTGGTATGGCGAACTCGTGGTATACTTCATACCATCTCAAACTGTCCCCTTTTGCGAAGGTGCAAAGGGTATCTCTGTATATTGGTGGAGGAGATGTTTGCACATATGTGTCTGATTCTTCTTCCACCACCTGCTTGCTTTTCTTTCGGGATACTGGGGGTGCCATGTCGCTAGAGTCAGAGAGGACCGGTATCGTATCTGCTCCAAATTCACCTGTTGCATTCAGGAAAGAATCCCAGGATGAGAAGGACATAATGATAATGAGCTAAATACAGTCAATAGAGGCATAATTTAATTAACTTATCTCTTGGGGTCGCAGGGTCGCTGATTTAAAGGAAGAACTCATATGCGACCTCGCGACCTGGCGACCAGGTCGCAGGGTCGCAAGGGTCGCTAATCTTCCCAACAGGAGATCGCGCGACTTTGCGACCTTGCGACTAGGTCGCTGGGTCGCAGGTCGTGCGAGGGCCTGCCGGGGTTTTCAAACGCGCGCGGCCTCGAGTCGATTTCTCTCCTAACGGTTAGCATACAAGGCTGGAAGGGGTCTAGGCTGAGGATAGGACGACGCCATGAGGGGCTGGACAAGAAAAGGTGACTCTGGGGTTTATGGGGATAACAGGAAGACAAAAAATCATAAAAACTCACCAGAAAAACCCTACAGGCTCCCCAGCAGGTATTTAAGACAATGGGGAGGCCAGATTTGGGCAAGAAATGCTCATGAAGGAAAAACGGAGAGGAAATAGCAACTTACCCGAAAGAAAACGCGCCAGCCGACCTGTCAAAGCAATTTCTAAATTTTCGCTGCAAGTGATAAATGCGACCTAGCGACCTGCCCTTTTAAAAGGGGTCACACGTGCGAGCACTTAATGAGGTCGCAAGTTGGTAGAGTGCGACCTTGCGACCTGGCGACCCTAAGGTCACAGGGTCGCAAGGTCGCTTAGTCGCAAATTTATCCAATTACTTCTTCTTGCGACCTAGCGACCTTAAGGTCGCAGGGTCGCACAGGTCGCATGAGTCGCAAATGCTTTAATTCCGAACCATGCGACCTGGCGACCTGGCGACATTAAGGTCGCGGGGTCGCACAGGTCGCATGGGTCGCAACTCCTGTAATTTCGAACCATGCGACCTTGCGACCTTGCGACCTTAGGGTCGCGGGGTCGCATAGGTCGCATGGGTCGCAATTGTTTTTAAAGTATGGTTTCGCGACTTAGCGACTTGCCCTTTCAAAACTTTCACTTAGCATTTTTCCTTTTAGTTTCAAAGGGGCTCCAAAAATTTTGAAGTGTGTGTTATTATTTTTGTATTTTTGGAGGGTGTTGTAGGGGCTACAACAAATGGAGATTCACTGGATGAATTCAGAGTCTCTTCCGATGAATGGTCGATGAGGGAGGAGGGAGGGGCCTAATACTAGCTTGTTCTTTTACCTCAGAGTTTACACCTTCCTTCCTTTTCCACCTCGCATAGTTGCCTGGACTTTTGGCTTATTGGGTGCAGATCAACCGAATTTTAATTCCTCGCGCTCCAGGACTAGGAGGGTCGGGGAATCCTTGGACAACTTGCAGGGTCCGGTACAATTATTTCGTCCTCATGGTGTTGCTCCGCTGCCAGCGAACCTCTCAGCTCCGGTGGAGTCACTGCCTAAGGAGTCATGAACGTTGCTCCGCTGCCAGCGAGCCTAGTCAGTACCCCGGCGGAGTCGTTACATCACCTCTCTGCGCAGGAAGCCTTTCTCAATCCTTTACCCTTTATTTGTGTGCGATTGCACTTATTCAAGAATGTGCCTGTAGCACTTATTTAGATGGGCATATTTTTCCTGGGCGGATGAGGGATCCCGACTTATTTTGCTTGCAGAGAGGTTGCTCCTGGTCTTATATGAGGACTTGGGTTTTTCCCGGATGACCTGAAATTCTCTGGAGTTAGCCCTATTCCCTCACGATCCGGTTGCTGCTATGTAAGACCTTTTCTACCTGCACCTTTCAGAGCCGCTAGGTGGTTCCTTATGCTTGAAGACTCCAGTAAGGCCGTGCACTATCCCTTGGTGCCCATCACAAGCGAGTTTTGACTGCCTCATGTTTTGCGGGAAAGGCCTTTCATCAACATAGAACCTATCAAGGAGTGAGCCAGTTGCGGGCAGTTTAGACAAGGTCTTCCTTATAGATTTAGAGAAAGATTTTTTTTTTTTTTTTTTTTTTTTTATGACATTGACAAGAAGAACAAAAACACGACTTTTATAATACATGGGAAGAAATAGCCCTTTGAGGGCTACTAAGGTAAAATAGTGTTTGGGGTCATGCCCGTTTACCGGGAGGACCTCGACTTTTCCTTCCAGAGTTTGCAATCGGAATGTATGGGGACCTACCTTTTCTTTAATCTGAAAGGGACCTATCCATAGTGCTTGAAATTTGGCATGTTTCCCTTTTTCTTCGTGAGCTTTATCCCACTTTAGGACAATATCTCCTACTTCAAATTTTTTATCTCCTGTAGACTTTTTATCAAACCATTTCTTGATTCGACTCTGGTGGATGGCGAATTTTTCCCGGGTTTTCTGCCTTTCCTCTTCTAATTTCAGCAGGGTGTCAATGCGGGTTTGCAAGGCGGGGCAAGGGGTACCATGACACTCTTGAGATAACTGCAGAGCGGGAAGAGATAAATTGGGCGGGAGGACAGCTTCTTTCCCATACACGAGAAAATATGGTGAGGTGCCTATTGAGGACTTAGGGGTGATGCGATCAGCCCAGAGTGCATTTTGGAGGGCATTGTGCCAGTTGCGTTGGTGAGACAGAAGGGTCTTTTTAATGATGCGAATCAGATTTTTATTTGTTGATTCCGCTAGACCATTTCCTTGGGGATAGTACTTTGTAGAGTGTTTAAGAACAATGCCATTTTCCAAAGCAAAATCATATAATTTAAAAGATGAAAAATACGTTGCATTATCAAAAACCAAGGAAGTTGGAACGCCAAACCTGGTAATGATGGAATGAGTGACAAATTGCATTACCTCCTGATCGTTGATTTGGCGTAACGGTATTGCCTCAACCCACCTGGTGAAATAATCAGTAGCCGTTAGTATGTACCAGTGTTGCTTAGAAGAGTGGGGTAAGATCTCACCAATGACGTCCAGACCCCATTGTTGGAATGGTTCTTCTATTGCTACTGACAACAAAGGGGCGGCGGGACGCGCTTCTCGGTTTAGGAATTTCTGACATTGAATGCATTTCCGAACATATGCGTGGGCATCTCTGAAAAGGGTTGGCCAATAATAACCTGCTCGCATTATTTTATGGGCAGTGGTATCCCCGGCAAAATGACCTCCTACTGGACCGTCGTGCAGCTCGGTTAAGATTTTCTGAGCTTCATCCTGTTCTAGGCAACGTAACATGACCCCATCAAAATGTTTCTTAAAAAGCTTTCCTTGGATTATCTGGTAAGACACAACTTTGAGTCTGATTGCACGTTTCTGCCAGGCATTTAGAGCTGGGTCCAACACACCGTGTGCCAAATATCCTGAAATATCCGAGTACCAAGAAGGGTTCCTTATCTCAGGCACGACGTCAGTTTGGTACATATCAATTTCTTGCTCCCAATTATCCTCTTCAATCTGGTGGGAACTTGCGGCCTCTGCAGCCATTTGGCATAGACCTTTCCCTTTAACTGTGTGTGCTGGTTTAAACTCTAAGTCATACTCTTGCATACACGCAACCCAGTTCCCTCGTCTCTCGCCCAACTCCTGCTGCATGAACAGTGAGCGAACAGCTGGGTGGGGAATGTAAACCGTGACATGGTTTTTTAAGATGTACGGTCTGAAATGTTTGACCGCTTTATATACCGCATAGGCCTGTTTTTCGATTTCAGGATAATTTAATTCCGCTCCCTGCAAACCAGTGCTCATGAATGAAATGGGGCGCTCGTCATTATTTCTGTCCTTTTTTGTGAGTACAGCTGCTAGGGACGAATCCGAAGCGAAAGTATACAAACTAAAATCTCTGCCGAAATCCGGGCTCTGGAGGGAAGGTGCTTCGGCTATAGCTTTCTTGATCTGGTCGAAAGCTTCCTTTTCAGGCTGATTCCATTTGAAGGTAGCATTTTTCTTAATCATTCCCTGTAGTGGCTTAACTATCTGGGCGAAATCTGATATAAACTTACGAACAAAATTGATCTTACCCAAAAAGGACTGCATTGCTTTCTTACTACTGGGGGAAGGAATCTGAGCAATGGCTTTCGCACGTTCTGGATCAACGACAATGCCTTGCTTAGTTATGATATGACCCAGCAGATTTCCTTCTGCTACGGCAAAAATGCTCTTCTTTGGGTTGAGCGAGATACCGTATTTTCTGCACCTCTCGAAGATCTGTCTGAGGTGACGCAAATGATCTCCCCGATGTTTAGAAAACACAGTAACGTCATCCAAGTAGACCACCACACTCTGGCCTATCAGACCCCTGAATGCTATATCCATAGCTCTTTGGAAAGTTGCTCCTGCGTTGATTAATCCAAAGGGCATACGTCTGAATGCGAAGGTTCCCCACTTAGTCCGAAAGGTAGTCTTTAACCTATCTGGTTCAGCCACCAGTACTTGATTGTAGCCAGAGAATCCGTCCAATAAAGAGAACATTTCTGACCCGGACACTGCTTGTAATATTTGCTCCATAGGGGGCATCGGGTAATTATCTTTGCTCGAGGCCCGGTTTAAGTTTCAGAAATCCACACATAGGCAGATTTCACCTGACTTCTTCCGTACCGGAACCAAATTGGACACCCATGTGGAATGGCGAACTTTAAAGATAATGCGTGCATCTAAAAGTTTTTTGAGTTCCTTCAGAATCAATGGTTCCATCGTAGGGTGTACTTTCCTGAGCTTTTGTTGGAAAGGTTTTATATTTTCTTTGATGGGTATCACATGTTGTATGATTCGAGTATCGTATGTGCGCAAGTCTTCATACGTCCAAGCGAACACGTCACGATATTTGCGAAATAGCTGAGTGAAATCCTGAGCCTCTTGGGGGGTGCAGTCCTTCCCAAGGTTGACGAATTTAGGATTATCCTCTGATCCCAAGTTCACTTGTCGATGGACTAAGATAGAGCTCTGCACTTTGGCATTTGGGGGCCCATGGAAACGATTTTGCAGATCGAAAAGCTTCTCATGTGATACCACCCCTTTAGGCATGGTGTTTCCTTTGACTTGCTCGTACTCCTTTTGCAAAGCTTGGTCGTGCTCATCTTCATCTATAGCAGCGTCTTGGAATATCTCTGAGTGGCACATAAAATCCAGCACCTGTTGATCATCATCGAAAATGCGCAAATTAGTGATATTGTCTGGCATAGAGGGTTTATATATAACTTCAATAGAAAAACCATCCCTCAAGGCGGTAAATCTGGCAGCAGCATTAGCCAGAGTATCTGCCACTGCATTACGCATTCTAAGAACGGATTTAATTCCAAAAGCGTCAAAAGCAGAAACCAGTCCCCATACCTCTTGCTGATATGCCTTTAAATGTGGAGAAAAACAGTGAATAGTATTGCGTACCTGCCGAGTGATAATCTTGGAGTCTCCAATGACCTGTAAGCATTTTACCTTCAAATCCAGCGCCCTTTTAAGCCCAAGGATCAAAGCTTCATACTCAGCAGTGTTGTTGGTGCATTGGAACTCCAACCGACAGGAGATTAAGAATTGTTTCTTGCAAGGATCAAGCAAGACGCAACCAGCACCAGAACCATCGAGATTTTTGGAACCGTCGTAATACAAGGTCCATATGTCACTTTCTGGGCCCTTGGGGGTAGTGGATTGCGGAGGAATTTTGGCTTGGTGTAAGACAGTTTGGGCCTGCTCTTCTACGATGAGTGCCAATTCAGATTGAACCTCGGGGCCTACTGAAGATTGAGGAGATCGGTAACATCCAAAAATGGCCTCCAGGAAACACATACCAAGTTCCTCCTGGGCAAAGCTGATGGGTTCATTTGTGGCATCCAAATCAGTTACAGTGTGTTTCATGTATGGTTCACTTTCAACCCTGATTTGGTTATTCCTCCCCTTGTAAGGAAGCCATAAGTGGGACCAATCTGTGGCAAAGTATCCTTGCAACTTGCTAGACCAGTCTCTGCTAAGTAGTAGACCATAGGCTTCAGGGATGTCAACAACCACAATATCGATGCATTGATGGACTCTAGAGTTAGATGAAAGGCGGATGATGACATTGTTTAATTCTCCAACGGCTGGTACTTGCGATCTGTCAAGTTGAATGATTTTTGCGTCGGTTTTCTCTGGGCGGATGTTGAGTTTCTTACAGACAGACAGAGGCATGACGTTCGTGGATGCGCCGGAGTCAACAAGACAGTTGTGAATGTTGAAGTTTAAAATCTCAAAAGACAAAAGGAAAGGAGGGGTGGATCCTCTCGAATTCGTGTTGACAGCGTTTACTATAGACTGGATATCTGGACTGATTTGTGCAGATGTGTTACTGACAGTTTTCGTATTTGGGTTGTGGGCGAAAGCTTTTAGAATAAGCTCCTTTTGATTCGTGATGCGGGCCAACTCGTAGAGTGAGATATTAGCTCTGGTATTTTTCATATCATCCACGATGTTGTAGCTAGTATCAGTTTGGGGACTAGGTTCGTTGATGGTTTTCGGGGATTCTACCGGGAGCTTGCTCTTTTGACTTGCTTTGCTATTACCATTTGAGGGCTTCTCCAGCGTAGTTTGTCCTTCGTTTCCAGGGGGAAGAATTTTCCTCAGAAAAGCCCTTTTCTTGTCTTCATATGATTGTTCGGGGACAGGTCCTTTGCTTCTAAGACTATAATTTCGAATGGGTTGAGCCTTGGGACTGCCTGCCATGTTGATATCAATGGGAACAAGACTCCCCCCCCCCCCCCGCGGATTATATCAAAAGTTAGGACAGATGCCCCTGGTTCCTCATCTAGGAGCGAAACTTCATCTTGATCAGAAACATCATCCTCTATCTGATTTACAGGGGTTTGGTCATCCAAAAGTTGGTTAACCACTGCGGTCATACTGCCAATCCATTGCGGGCACGTTTTTTCAGAGTGGGCAGCTTGGTGAAAAGAGAAAAAATTATCTTTCCTTATCTCTTCCACGTTGAGAGCGGCGCTGGAGTTGGACGGAGGTCTGCTAGTGTTGGGATTACTTTTTCTGAAAAAGGGTTTCGGGGGTTTAGTAGTTGTTGAGGTTTCAATGCCCTTTCTCTTTAAGTCAGAGACCTCATTCGTTAGCAGTTTGAGGGTCTTGGCCATACTCTCGAAATCCAAAATTTCTTTATCTCTATTAGGGGTGGAAGAGTGGCCCTTTTTAGCAATTGGTTTGTGATCATCCTTTACTTCGTGGTCCATGACTCCTATCGACAACATGTCCTTGTCTATCGCGAGAGCAGCAGCGTAATTTGATGTAAGGGTAGCGCGGGCCTCCCGTTTGACGAAAACGGCGATATCCCTAGGGAGAGCTTTAGTATAGTAGTCAATGGTGATAGAGTCGTCCAATGCTAAGTTTGGGGGAAATTTTTGTAATATTGTAGCGAAGCGTTGGTTAAAGTCTTTAAACTTCTCTTTTCTATGACACTTGATGGTGCTTAACTCTGTGAGGAGCATAGAGGGTGTTTTATCTTCTGCAAAATTTTGCAGGAACACGTGGCGGAACTGGTCCCATGATGTAATAGAAGCACTGGGTAGGGAACGATACCAGGTGGCTGCGTGATTTTCAAGAGTGTGTGGGAACAGTCGATATGCGACATCATCGTACTAAACTCTCATGATTTGTAGAGATAGATAGAAACTACTAATATGATCTTCCGCTGAGGTGCCTTTCTCAGGGTCAAACTTAGGAAGATGCTTCTCCGGGTGTCTAGGCATATCATGGAGAGGACCTAAAAGGGCCAACGGGGATTGAGCCATCCAGGCTAGTGGCTGCGCCCTCCTGGGGTGTTGATGATATCAAGTTTCTGCATCGGACTCACTTCCCATCCCCAACACTGATGCTCCTTCATGATGGCGATAGTGTTCATCTCGGTGTCTTTCACAGTTGTTCACGTTCCTAAGATACTCCCGGTTGCGGGGAGGGAGCCTAGTTTAGTTTTTGTGGTGGTGATGGTTAGCGTGGTGTCTCTGGCCGCGAACCACATCTCCTCTACCTCCACATCCGTGACCCCTGTTGACCCCACCCTCATTTCTTCGAGGCCTATTTCCTTCCCCTGCATTTCCTTGGGCTGTGTTACCTTCTCTTTCATTCCTTCGACCCCCCTCTCCTCCTTCTCGCGGGGAATACACTTGGTTGTTGTTCCACTGATGTAGATCAGGCTGAGGTTCGGGGAAAGGTTCTGTATCAGGGAAGCCTTCACTATCTTGGATAACGGGGTCATTTTCCTAGACAGCCCGCCCGAGGTCTTCAATCATGGTGTTCACAAGTTCAGGTATAGTGCTGACCAGCACGCCATTACGTGTGATGTTCTCAGCTGGGGTCCTAGTGTGGGCTAGAAAATCCATGATTGGGGCATATCATAAATCCCTGATGAGATTACGGGCAGCTGGGCATAAGGATCTCAACTGTTCGTTAGTGATTTCAAAGTATCGAGCCTCCTCCCTTGGAATATCTTCCAGGGGGGGAACAGTAGGTTCGTTATTTATGACCTCCCGGTGGGGAGTTTGTGATGGAATGTCAGTTGTATGCTGGGAGGATGCCATGGCCCTCCTTCTAGCGCCAAAATCTGTTGACGGGAAAATATGTCCGGCCAACAGTAGGGGATCTCCCCGATAGAAAGTCCCAATCAGACTTTGAACCGTTTGGAATAGGGATCCCGTCTGGGGTGTGGGTCCGGCTACCGCTTAAATGACTTTCTCTTCGGTCTTGAAGAACCTGCTTGAATCTGAAAACATAAACTTTATTCATATGATACAGAATACATGACTGATGTATCAAACTGATATATAACACTGTGCGTAGCAAGGTAATGAAGAAACATGCATACGCCCAGGAAATGTCGTTAGCAACACATCTATGGGGTAATGCATGCAAGATAATCTGACCACCAAAGAAACAGTTCTTTGTGGCAAGAATATCCCTTAACTTTCCGAAAGATGCAATGAAATGCTAATAAAATAGTTCATTAACATTCATTGTGCGAACAAATGGAAAACTTTGAGCATCATCAAACACAATCACAGATAGCTATGGAGCATGAATGATACTATTAAAAAAAAACATAGCTTCATTAATCATACGATATTCTGAAACCATACGCAGAATACACACAGTATTGTCACAGCTAAACACATCATCCAACAAAGGGGTTTTAACAAGTTTCTGTATTCCATATGAGCAAGAGTATGACTCTTCAATTACAATGCAATATTGCTCTTCAGTCCACAAAAGAGGAGCCTTTAACTCTGTGCCCCGCAAGGGTATTTATAGATTCAAGAAACGCCCTTTAGGCTTTCCGACGCTTCGACTTCCCGACGGTTCAGCTTCCCTGCGACCTTGGCCGAACATGCGACCTGCGACTTGCGGAGTTATTGCGACCTGCAACTCAGATGCCGGTGCGACCTGCGACCTGGGCGTATGCGCGACCTGCGACCTGGGGACGGTCGCGACCTGCGATTGAAAAAAAACTTAGCTATGGAGGTGGCCGACTAATTGAGAGGTCTGGAGCGTCAATTTTATTCCCCTTGAGGAAATCTCGCCAGGTCTGGTAATCTGCTGCTATAGGGGAGACTAGAGGGGTTTCCTCTTTTAATCGGTGCATACATTCCAGGGCATTTGGTATCAGAGTTTCCTTCTTCTGGGAGATCTGGATTGAGAGGGAGGCAAGCTTGGTATAGATTTGTACTGGAGTGACAAGCAACCGATTTAGGTTCTCTTGTGATGCCTCAAATTCTGGTGCGGCAGTAGCTTGTCTCACGGGTTGCAGAAAAGACCGAATTTCCTGATCTACTTGCTCCCAGTCTTTAGTTTCGTCCTGTGCCCCCAACGACGGAATGTGATGAAGAGCGTTCATGGAGTCTATACCACTGATCAGGTGATTATATGCAGACACTACTTTGTCCAAATCTTTGGCCAGCTTGTCTTTGGACTGCATCTTCATCCGGATTTGTACTTTGGCGTCTTGTGTGTGACCCCAATCCTTCCTAGGCACACTTTCGGGAGCTTGATGGTACTGCGCTGTCCAGTTTATCATTCTGTCCAAAGCTACCGAGGCCTCCTTGAGCTGCTCATGCTTCTCTTTGGTTTCCGCTCGTGCCTCTGCCAATGGGGCCACTGTTTGTTTTAGGGTGAGCATTTCTCTATATACTTGCCTCATGGTCATTTCCAATACATCACATTCTTTCATGACTGCCAGTGGGACTTCATTGACTTGGGAAGGCTTACTTTGGAGCTGTCGCACTTCACTCTCCAGTACTGATTTCTCCTGTTCCGCTGCTTTTAGCCTGTTTTGTAGGGAAATAATCTCCCTGCTCATTCTAGTGACATTCTCCTCCGTGGCCGCGGCAAAAGCGGTACCTGCTGATGCTATCATTACAGGGTTAGTCCTTGTATCCAGGACTATTTCCTTTTCATTGGCGACCGTAGATATGGCGGGATAGCTTTGCGCCAAGGATTTTCTTTTCTCTTGCCGTATTTTGAAGGAGAATTGGTCAAATGTCAATCTAGTCAGGTCGAAGACCTCTTCTTCTTGTTCCCCGGGAAAATCGTCACCAGAGAGGATACTTCTCGTGCCACTCGGAGGAATCTCCAGGGGAGATATGTCGATGTCCTCTATTAGTTCATCCTCTTCATCCCGTCTTTGTCCTTTTCTTTCCTCCTGTTGCCGGTGCTTGGCTTCCACCTTGTCATGTTCCTCCCTTTTCTTGCTTTCTGTCTCTGCCTCTGCTTCTCTTTCAGATTTTCTTTTTCGCTCTGCTGCGGCAGCTTGGTCTGCCTTCTTTTGACGTTCGACTTTGTCAAGTTCTTCCTTAAGTGCTTGTTCTGCCGCCGCCTGTGCTTCCTTTTCCTGTCTTTCCTTTTCCTCGGCCTGTTTCCTTTTCCGCTCCGTCTTTGCATCTCTTCTACGTTTCTCTTCATCCTCCTTCATTTTCTTTTCCTCTTCCTTCTTAGCTTGGGCCTCTGCTCCTCTTAGCTAATCCGAGGTGTCAGGACCTGTACTGGTCCGGGTTTTCTTATCCCTGGAGGAAGAAGAGCCTCCTAGTTTATGGCTCCTGTCTTCTAAATTTTGGTGATCTTCTTCTTCTCGGTCAGAGTCAATCCCTGGAGCTAGTTGCATGTCTGCGTTGTACCAGTTTCTTTTCTCGTCCTCCGTCGGGCGTTCGACATGCTGATAGCTCCATTTAAACTTGGCCCTCTTACAGTGCTCAGGAGCTATCTTGACCGGGTCATATGTTCGGTAATCCAGATTTCTAAAGTGATAACCTTTTATCTCTTCCCCTTCAGCCCCTACTTCTCTGAAGTCCTTGACTATATAAGCACCGATGGTGAGGGGCAGAGCGGGCCAAGGTTTCTTCTTTCCTTTGGAAAGGACACTGGAGAAACCCGAGGTCATCTGGAAGCATACCTCCTGCATAAGCACCTTGTCGGTAATAAACCTAGGCAGAGCGTGTGGTGCTTTGAATGTACCAAATACTCGGATGATTGTATATTCAGCGAAT
Organism: Pinus albicaulis; assembly: GCA_034641835.2. NCBI lineage: Eukaryota > Viridiplantae > Streptophyta > Pinopsida > Pinales > Pinaceae > Pinus > Pinus albicaulis. The sequence continues at coordinate 113,500,574 of CM076578.1, read as the reverse complement.
GGAAACCATTGCGCCACCTGGCCTAGTGTCTCCATCGCTCGCCAAGACATGCAGGGGGTGTCTTGGCCAAATAGCTTCCGGTAAAGGGCGGGAATGAATATCTGAGAGATTTGCTCAATATCTGGCTTGTACCTGGATTCCCAGAATACCTTGGTCTGCAAATGGATTGCTCGGGTCTGTGCGGAGTCCCAGTTATGTCGCCATCCCTCAAAATGCAGCTGGGCACAGAAAACATCTAATAGATACGAAGCCATATAAAACTCTGACGGCGTTCCTTCATCTGGGGCTAAAGCCAAAGCCAAATTCGTTTGCATTGAGCCCATTAACATACCAGCCCAATTGAAACGAGTGCCGTGCACCGTTACATATTCCATTATAGTTGCCCATGCGCCGTTGAAGGTGGTGGCGTCCGGACGTCCGTACAATCTGCAAAGCATGGCGGCCACTAGTTTATACACTTTCCTCAGACCGGCCACCGGGTACTCCTGGTCTTTCTTGACTTTAAATTTTTCCGGTTCCGCCCACCATTTCCTGATTGTATCAACCACAGGCACTTCATTGGCAGAAGCCCATCTCGGGGTGAAGTTTTCCTCTGGTTGGGGCAGCGAGTAGTAGACCTGGGCTTCTGAGCCCTCCAACGTTGCGAAAGCTTTACCTTCGCTATCTCGGATTACGAACCTCTTGGGATCCGTTTTCTGTATGATCCAGTCTAATATTTCTGGGCACGGGAAGATGGCTGGATGTGCCCCTGCTAGATGTAATTTGGATCTCTTGACCTTTAGGTATACTTCCCGGTCCGGGAGATCTTCTGGAAAATCATCTTCTGGTATAGTGAACTCGTGGTATACTTCATACCATCTCAGGCTGTCCCCTTTTGCGAAGGTGCACAGGGTATCCCTGTATATGGGTGGAGATGGATGGCAATATCCGTGCGATTCTTCCACCACTCCGGCCACGCGTTTTTCTTTCTGGCGACCGGGGGTGCCATATCGCTAGAGTCGTAGAGGACCTCGATTACATCCGTTCAAATTTCGGTGCTGTATTCAGAAAGAATCCCAAGATGAGAAGGACATAATGATAATGAGCTAAATACAACATAATACAAAGTGTAATTCTAATTAATCGATCTCTCGGGGTCACAGGTCGATGATTTAATGGAAGAACTCATATGCGACTCGACCACACTGTGCTCTGTGGTCGCAAGGGTCGCCAATCTTCCCAACAGAGATTCTGCGACTTCGCGACTCCGCGACCGGGGCCGGGTCGCGTCGCGCGAGGGCCCCGCCGGGGCTTTTCAAACGCGCGTCTCCGGGAGTCGATTTCTCTCCCAACTGCCAGCACAAGGCTGGAAGGGGTCTAGGCTAAGGATAGGACGAAGCCATGAGGGGCTGGACAAGAAAATGTGACCCTGGGGTTTATGGGGAGAACAGGAGAACAAAAAATCATAAAAACTTACCAGAAAAACCCCACAGCCTCCCCAGCAGGTATTTAAGACAATAGGGAGGCCAGATTTGGGCAAGAAATGCTCATGAAGGAAACACAGAGAGGAAATAGCAACTTACCTGGGAGAAAACGCGCCAGCCGACCTGTCAGAGCACTTTCTAAATTTTCGCTGCAAGTGACAAATGCGACCTAGCGACCTGCCCTTTTAAAAAAAGGGTCGCACGTGCGAGCACTTAATGAGGTCACAAATTGGTAGAGTGCGACCTTGCGACCTTGCGACCCTAAGGTCGCTGGGTCGCAAGGTCGCTGAGTCGCAAATTTATTCAATTTCTTCTTCTTGCGACCTAGCGACCTTAAGGTCGCGAGGTCACACAGGTCGCATGAGTTGCAAATGCTTTAATTCTGAACCATGCGACTTGGCGACCTGGCGACCTTAGGGTCGCGAGGTCGCATAGGTCATAGGGGTCGCAACTCCTGTAATTCCGAACCATACGACCTTGCGAACTGGCGACCTTAGGGTCGCGGGGTCGCATAGGTCGTAGGGGTCGCAATTGTTTTTAAAGTATGGTTTCGTGACTTAGCGACTTGCCCTTCAAAACTTTCACTTAGCATGTTTCCTCTTAGTTTCAAAGGGGCTCCAAAAATTTTGAAGTGTGTGTTATTATTTTTGTATTTTTGGAGGGTGTTGTAGGGGCTACAACATACTAAAAACTCTAAATCAAACTAAAGATAAAATGGAAAAAAGAAATCTGGAGTTTTTCCAGAATTTTAACAGGGTCCACAGGCTCCCAGAAGTGAGAGGTGTGGTCTCGCACTGTTAACTTAAGGAAAGTGCGAAACTGCCCGCACTGTGCAAAATAAAAAATTGCGGTCCCCGTAAAAAAAAGTTCAAGAAAAACGTAAAATATTTCAAAATTTTCAAAAACAGAGAAAAACTAAGCTACCCAGGCAGATATCCATCAATCAAAAACCAGGAAAAATTTTTCCTCAAATCAAAATAAAGGAGATCCAAAAACAACAAGTTCTTTCCCCAGCGGAGTCGCCAGTTTTTTGGGTGGATTAATCAATCTTGTGGACAATATCGATCTCCCTAGTACCAAAAGGTAATCTAGCAACAAACAACCAAATAAATCTATCTTTCTCTAAACATATGTTATTTACAAAATAATACTATAAAGGTGTTAAGGACTTACCGTAGATCCAATGCTTGTTCGAAGTTGTTGTCCCTCGTGCACTTGAAGGAGTTTCGTAAACCTGCAGTCACAAACAAGAAAACATTAAATAGAACCTGTATAGTAAACATCATAAATCATGCTTATCATGGTGATCAAGGAATCCATGAAATAAATAGTTAATTAATAGCTTATTGAGAAAAATGAATTCATTTGTATTAACTTTGAAAGAAGGAAAACCTTACAACCTTAGCCTTGATGTTGAACAGGCCTTCCTGGGGTCCAAAAGTAGGAATCTCCTCTACTCTGAAAATCCTTGCACTCTTCCAACCGAGACAGATAGAGGTATGTGATCTTTCCTCACAAAATCTCAGTTAAATGAGTCTGAATCCCAACAGCAATTAACCTCAAATAATTCTAAAGCTTGAACTCCCCTTGAGGCTACCCAAGGCCTCTTTTTATAGTGCAAAAGAGGATTTTTCAGTTCCAACTATGAAGGGATAGAATCCTCCTTCAAAAGGATAAGCTCCTCACATCAAGGGGTTAGCTCCTTAAGGTAAGGGATACATGAATCTCAAAAGAGCGGTTCTGCCACCGCAAGATTCTTTCCAGAGGCTTCTAGAAATTACTGAAAGTGAGATTTTTGAGTTTACTTGTGCCTTTTTAATATTTTACATAGGTTCGTACCCATAACACAGAGAAAGTGCGTTCAGGTATGCAGGAGTCATGAACATTAGGTGCGGGACTACAGGCAAGATACAAAGAAAGTGCGATACCAAAGTTAAGGAGATTTTTAAGAACTTTTCTCTTATTTTCAAGGCTTGACATGAAGAACTGATATGTTAGTCTTGCAAAGGAGGAAGTATGAGTGATAATGAGCTCATACACATAGCAGAATGTCAGGATGACAATTTTCAGTGCAACAGGTTACTATCCAGAAAATACGTCCATGAGGGAAAAGATCTCACTCCTAGTGCAGTCATCAATGATTTGATCGATAAAGGGAGTAGGATAGTTATCCTTAGGAAGTGCATGATTTATGTCATGATAATCAACACAGACCCGAATGGTACCCTGTTTCTTATCGACAGGGACAATGCTAGACACCCATTTTGTGAAGGGAATCAGATATATGAAACCAGCATTGAGAAGTTTTTCAACTTCACCCTTAATGGCGACAACCTTTCTAGGGTGCACAGGACGAAGGCGCTAACAAACAGGCTTCGAACCAGGGTATGTAGGAATATCATGCACCACTATACTATGATCGATGTCGGGCATCTCTTTGTAGGACCATGCAAAGGCATCGTGGAACTCACGGAAAAGGCTAGTATAAACCTAAACTTCTTTCAAAGAAGAAGTGACCGCAATATGGATGTTCTCGACGATTCCTGGTTTCACGGAAATGTCGATAGGCATCGTTTGCATGATGTTACTCAAGTTGTCCTCCATAAGAACTTCATGTGTTAGAATAGGCGTCTGAATTGGAGGGGAAGGAACTTGATATGAAAACCTCTCAAGACACATAGACATGTCCCCGAAACCAGGCATGAATGAAGAACCATGATGACTATCATCCCATGGAAGATCCTCAAGAGGCATAGTTTCCATGATGGCTTCATCGGAGGGAAATATCTCTTTTAAGGGATCAAGTGAATCCGAATCGTAGAGCCAAGGGGATTGAGAATAAGTGTCGAGAGACATGCTCAAAGGAGCATGATCAAAAGGCGGAGGCTTTGAAGCCAAAATGAGTCCACAATAGTCAATCTTGATCGGACTCAACGACATCAAATCTCTGAAAGAATCGATCTGCTCAGGCGAAGGGATGATCCATGGGTCATCAGACCAAGATATCATATTAATATGAATAGTATGGGGTGGAGGAAGAGGGAAAATAACCATGAGAGCAGGATCTTTGAAGAGACTCGGCCCTGTTAGTCATCAGTATTTTCATTTGTTGGTGATGACTAAATCCATAGCTGAGTTTTCTAGAAACTGATCTCCATATGTCAATTTGTCATCTAGAAAACCCTCATAAAACTTTTTTTTTCCTTCCTACTTTTCAGCCTGCCCATGTCAAGGTGAAACCTCATTATCACTATCCCATCTAGCTTTAGCCCTACTAATCTGCCCATCAGCTCTAAAAAAACAATCCAAGTCTGTCTAAAAACCTCCCCTAAGTTAGGAAGTGGCGTTTTAAGGCATTTTTACCCTCGGCAACCATCAAAAGGCCAAAAAACCTCCATATGCTACAGACCAATCATGACAGACCTCCCACTCTGCTAATGAAATTGATCACAGCCCTAATTCGCGCCACTTACACACCCCTAAGTCTCAGCAATGCATAGACCACATGTCTCAAGCTGATTTTAGGTGTTTTACAGTGTTTTATGGATTTTACAAAGACAGGAAACATGTCATCATCTCAGGAGAAACTTCTTGAATCCACATTTAGAAGAACAAATGCTTCCCAATGTGAACATAAACCCGCGATATATCTACAGGACAAAGAGTTTCTCATAAAGACCTTGCAGCTCCATTCAGCCTGAAATCACAGTAGAAGAAAGACAACACTGTCAAAAGGATGTCGATGAGTCATGGCTAAGAACCTCCTTCATTTATATGCGCAGGTTTAAGGCACCTCCTTTATCCACAAGTAGAGGGCGTGATGGCCCAATGTTGACCCCAGAATTGCAACCGACCGGCAGAGGTAAAAGCAGTATTGTTCTGTCAAAATTTGTGTGCTTGCCATCATCTATAAGAAAATCCCTTGCCAAGAATGCTTATCAAACGTCATTCAACATTTTTCCAAGAGAAAAGGGCCTCCTTCATAAATAATTATATGGCCAGATACATTAATTCATTTCAAGGTCTGTTTGATCAGAAAAACAAGGTAAGAGACCAAAAGAAAAGCAGGGGGTACCACTGCAATCCAAAGAGGTCAAGCTTATCTCCCAACAAGTTTTCTATCAAAAGATAGTCTGCAGCTCCAACTAGACAGAATTTGAAGAGTGGTTAATGAGGTGAGTCAGTGCACAGGCGAAAGAGCTGATGATGATTATGTTTTAAAGAGAACTGTTCTCTCTGCTCACAAAAAGGTGTCTTTCAAGTTGCTTATCATGGTAGACAAAGGAAACTTGAGTTTAGTTCTCCCAACAAAGCACTACAAATAGCATCACAAGCTCACAAGGATATAAACAAGTTATGGCCCCAGTTACAAAGCCCTAGAACAACATGCAAAGCCAAATCAAGCATGTTACCATTTCCAAAATAAAGGCAGTTCCCTATAAAGGTCAAAGGTACCATATCAGTGCAAATTGAGTAAGAGAGAGGTTGTGATAGCGTATAGTTTTATCTCCTAAAAAAACCCAAAGTTGGATCATTTCAACACCCCTGAGATAAATTGCTATTTTTGGGTTAAATGGATCTTTTTCGAAACACACTAGCTTGTACTTTACAAAGGGACTGGAAGAAATCTTTATCCACAAATTCAAGAGGACATCTCAAAATGTGGAAGAAAACCCCCCGCAACATAAAAATATCATCCGCAGTGTCCTTTTCAGTACAAAGCAATTCGAAGTATAAAAGGGGTTTTGAAGTAGCATTTAAGTTTTTCTTCACGAAAGGCTTCAAACGAGTTTACAAATTCATAAATACGCAAAAAGATCATGACATGTTTTAAGGTCCTAGACCAAAGGAAAGAAATATCTCGCATGCCATTGTCAACAAGGAAGGTTTTTCCTTTATGAGAAAGTGTTAAAAAGTGATAATGCAGCCCGGTGTTTACAACCGAGTCCCACCTCCGTAACAAAGGCTTTTTCAAAAAAACTTTCAAAAACCCTCACGAATTCATGTCAAAAGTAGTTGGTTGTTTTGCGTTCAAAGGAGTAGAAGACCGTGGAACTTCCTTTTAAAACCCTCAAAAAACGTGAAGCATCAATCCATTCTTGCTATTCCAAAGACAGAAGACGAGTTCACGAGCAAATACACAGGTTTTACAAGCTTTTCACCGCACTATGTTCCCGAGTATCACATGCGCCCCGGACCATTTTTTTGAACTGCGCCACACGGGCGCACGACGCTCCTGTAGCCGCGCGCGGCGCCCCTGTAGCGGCGGGTTACCCAGGCACGACGACGACCCGACAGCGCGGCACTTTCATTAACAAATGTGCCGCGCACATTTTACACAATCCAATGCCTCCACAACACTGTGAATGCTGCTCCAAACTTCAAACGAGGCCTGTCATCATTTTTCAAAGGTATTTTATGTGCCATCCATGCTCTTTTCAAACTGTTACGTGGTGGGAAAAGAGATGAAATTCATAGTCTTAATTACAGTGTTGAGTTTTTTAAGGGAGAGGTGTCTTGTTTAGAACCCGAAGATTTGTTGTGGTTTATGTGTGCTCAAGGTGGACATAGCAAAACTGGTGGATTTTTATGGCCACCAAAAGACCATACCAATTTCCCTCAAACAATATCAAAAGGTGAAGGCATTGTTTGAAAGGAGAAACATAGAGTTTAAAAAACAAAACAGTGAGCCTACTTTCACCTACAATGGTCATTATATGAATGCTCTTTTATTTCAAAAATCCTCCTTGTGGTGAAGAAACAGAGTCAAAGCTGCCATTCTGTCCATAAAACAAGCTTTAAGGTATGAAGTTGTTGTTACAATTCAAACATGTTTGTGGAAAAACTAGTATGAGGAATAATGGAGTATAAAGGGAGCAATGTTTGGTTAAAGGAGAATCTTGATTGGTTAAAACTTCTACAGGTCTTTGAACTCACATCAAACATTGCAAGAGCTTCCACTTTGTCCTATATACAGTGATCTTTATTGAATGTATGTGCCTTGGGATTGATTGTATTTGTGAGTGTTGAATCCACTGATGGAGTGGCCTACCAACAGAAAGGCAAGGTTTTGAATCTAAGAGGATTGTGTTTGGCCTTCTTCTGAAAAACGACAAGGGTGTCCTACTGCCTCAAAAACCAAAGTTGGGTGTCCTTCCACAGAACAGATCACTTTGACCGTGTATCTATATTGACTATGTATTTGTTCTTGAAATATACTTGTTAAGTGGCAGACAAAGGGTAAAAACAGTGGTTTGAAAAGAGCAGGGGATTTGTGTTTAAAAGGTCATCTCTGTAAGGTAGAAACAGGAAAAAACCATTGTCACCTCTTTGACCTTAAAACAAGCTGCAGTGTTTAAAGCTGACACTACCATTTGTAGATGTATGTCATAAAAACGCAAAGACAGATCAGTGTGTTGATTGTGAGAAATGATTGTTGTTGACTGACTAGAGGGTTGTTTTTGTTCACATCAAAACTCAAGGAGCTAGTGACCTTACACCATCACAGTAACTCTTTGAATGTTTAACTTTTATTGACTGTGTTTTTGACCTTGAGTTTACTTATTGAGTAACATACCAAGTGAAAGGCATTATTTTGGAAAGGGGCAGAGGGTGGTGTGTTAAAGGACATTTTCATACTACTTTTGAGACCATTGCTGCTTACAGTAAGTCAACAGGATGAGACAGACCTTTGTCTGAGGAATGACATGAACATGAAGAAAATGATGCAGAACAACAAACTGATGATAAGGGCAATAGTTTGAACAGGCTTATGATGACGGGCAATAGCTTGAACAACAGAATGAGCAGGAAATTGAAACAGAGCAGCAGCATGACAGTGATAAATAAAGGAGGCATGGCTAGAATGAGCCAATAAAAACTTCGAGATGAAGCTTGAAAATGAAAACAGAGACCTGGAGCTGCAAAGGAAAATGACACAACACTATCAAAAGCTAAATCAGTTTGCCCGGCGCAAGCTAAAGGCCACCCAAAAGAAACTGAAAGAAGCAAAGGGGAAGCGCCCGGCACGGAAAGATAAGAAAGGCACATCAGCACTTTACATTTTGGCTTCAGCTTCAGAACATGTTGCTAAGGACCCTTGAGGGTCATGCACCCCAATTTTGGGCCCATTTTGACATTTTTTGGTTTTTTGGCATTTTTGGGTTTTTGGTCAAAAACTCATAAATTCGCCATTTCATTTTGAGTATTCGTCAAGGGAGGAGAATGGTATCATCGGATGCCATAATTTCATGATCATGTCCTCAGCGATTTTCAGAGCATTTGGAGATCATTCGCCCCCTCAAAACAGCGAAAAATGCTCGCATTTTGCACACTCTACCCGGTCTATCAGCAGACTGTAATTTTCTGGATTTTTACACACAGGTGCAGATTTGGAGGACTTCTGGGCATCATATTGGAGAAATTTCAGTTGCACCGGAAAGTAGACACTCAGAGCTTTCCAACGAGCTATCATGAGCCTCGTTTCGACATAAGGAAGGCTGCCAAATGTTTCCGGAAAGTCAGGGGACCTTTTGCTGATGAAAATTTGAAGTATTTTTGTAATTTTTGAACCTCTAAAATCTGGTTTTTCCAAATGTGCGTTTAGCTATTTTTGCACATGGAAAATGATGCAAAGTCAATTATTTTTCCTTTTTTAGCACTTTTTAGATATTTGATGAGATATTTTTGTGCCTTGGGCTTTGCAAAGCCTCAAGGACAAGTTTAGATATTTTGATTAGGCCAATAGGAGAGGAAGTTGAACCATGAGGTTTTCCTCACTTGAGCCTATTTATTCCACAAGCTCTCATTTGTAAACAAGGCTGAACTTGAGAAGAGAAGCAATATATGGTCATATGAGCTTTGGAATAAATACTTGTGTTATGCTTTTGGATTGCCTCTTGGATGTTCTTGGATGAATGATGAAGGATTGTTGATGGATTCCATGACTTGGTAGAATGGTATAGTGTCTCTTGCTTTGTTGTTGTCTTCTAGTTTTCATTCATGAATACATTTTTCTTACTTGCTATAGATATAGATCAGTAGAGAACAATTTGAGATATGCCCATGGAGGCACCTCAAATTTCCTGAATCTTCATAGCTTTTATGTTTTCTTCTTCCTTAGTTGCATTAAAGAATTCTTAGCTGCTCTTTAATAACTTGAGGATATTGTTGCTAGTTTCATTCATAGTTCTATGCATGTTGATTAGGATGTATGGTGTGCCCTGCTTACTTATGACTGTCCATAGTCCCATCCATGAAACTATCTCTTTGATTGATTAGATTATCATTTTGTTTGAACCAAGGAGGCCTAGTTCCGATCTAGCCATTTGCCTAAAACTATGCAAATCTTGTTGTTCAAAGTGCCCAATAACTTGAAGTACTGTGTTTAGGCATTTTGGCATAGTGTTTTGAGTTTTTAGTCCGTCTTATGTGTTTTCCCCAAAGTCTGATAGCCATTTCCCAAAGTTAGAGGGTCTTATACTTCTATGCATGGCTTGAAATGTTTGTTTCTATGTATTGATTAGTTTATAGTTATATTTTGCATGATTAAGGGTTTTCCCTACCATGTTTATGTTATCTATTGAACCAGTAATGCTTGAAACTCTTTGTTGTTCACAAACTTGATGTCCGTTTACTCCATTTTGCCCTAAGATCATTTTCTACCTTGAATCAAATCGGCCCTTCAACAGCCTTTTATCGTCATCTAATAGCTTTCTTGACCTTTTGACCCCATAGCCTAGCTAATCTAACATCTTGTTATCTATTTTATATCTTTGATCAGTTTCATCCCTCACAACTAAAAAAACAAAAATCAAAAACTTACTTCATAACTAGCCTAAAATCAGAACACAATAAACAAACACACAGATATCCCTTACGCATATAGAGAGAGCCCTCTCTGAGTCTAGGAAGGCTAGGTCCTAGGGCTCCAAAGATTGGTTTGATGTTACACTGTCATTTGGCTTGCCAATCAGCCAAATCACGGGACCCTAACATAATGGCGATCACGGTGGGACTCTGAGTGATAAACCACTTAGTTTCCCTAGACATTCTAGCAACCTTAAGAATACTATCTGATTGACTTATCCCACCGCTCACTAACATAATGGCGATCACAGTGGGACTTTGAGTCAAAACATCCTAGGTATCCCTTAGGAACTCTCAAAATCTCATTCAAACTTAGAAGAGTAGAATCTGGTTGTCTCACCATCCTAGCAAAATGATGACTCAGTTGTAGGACACTCTTACAAACCTTAGGACAACATAAAAAACTCAGAAAAACCCCAAAAACTCCCTCAGATTGGTTTTTGTCAGTACTGGTGGTGGACCATACACATATACCTCAAAACAACTAAAACTCCACCTGGCGACTCCACTAACTTCCAGTAGGCCTTACTACTTCACTAAACTCTAGGCTACTATCCGACTGAGCCACCTCATCGCCACACTAACATAATGGCAATCACGGTGGGACATTGAGTGATTAAAAAACTTAGTTTCCCTCATCTTTAGAGACTTTTAAGAATACTAGCTGATTGACTTATCCCACCGCTCACTAACATAATGGCGATCACGGTGGGACTTTGAGTCAAAACATCCTAGGTATCCCTTAGGATCTCTCAAAATCTCAGTCAAACTTAGAAGAGTAGAATCTGGTTGTCTCACCATCCTAGAAAAATGATGAGTCAGTCATAGGAACTCTTCCAAACCTTGTAGGCACATAAAACTCAAAAAACCCCAAAACACTCCCTTAGATTGGTTTTTGTAAGTATTGGTGGTGGACCATACACATATACCTCAAAACAACTAAAAATCCACCTGGCGACTCCACTAACCTCCAGTAGGCCTTACTACTTTGCTAAATTTTAGAATACCATCCGATTTAGCCACCTCATCGCCAACCTAACATAATGGCGATCACGGTGGGACTTTCCGAGTTAGTGACAATCTAAGTACTCTTTAGTAACTCTCGAAGTCTCATTCAAACTTAGAAAACTTCAAGTGTTGTCCGAAGAGTAGAAAATAGCTCCTTCACCATCTTAGCGAAATGATGAGTTAGTCATAGGAAACTCTTCCAAACCTCGTAGGCACATAAAACTCAAAAAAACCCCAAAAAACTGCCTAGATTGGTTTTTGTCAACATTGGTGGTGGACCATACACACATATCTCAAAACAACTAAAAATCCACCTGGCGACTCCACTAGCCTCCAGTAGGCCTTACTATTTTACCGAACTCTAGATTACTATCCAATAAACCTATCCCGTCGCTCACTAACATAGCGGGAGATGGTGGGACATTGAGTACATGACAGTCTAGCAAACTCTTATAGACTCTTAGTCCTTTAGATACCATAAATAAGCAAGAAGTCCATAGCATCATTTTAGAGTAAAACTCTTTTTGTTGTCACCACCCTAGAAAAGTGTTGAAACAAAGTTTAGAATGCTTTAAAAACATAGGCTACATATAAAACTCAAAAAATCCAAAATATTTCCAGACTGGCTTTACTTTAGTTACTGGTGGTGGACCATAGCTAAATCTTTTCAAAAACAAACAAGTTCCACCTGGCGACTCCACTAGCCTCCAGTAGGCCTTTTTCCCCACTAGTCCTTATAAAGACTCCTAGGAATGCAGTAAGTAAACCCAAACATCCTGATGGAGGAAGACATGGTTCAACACCTGAGGACACAAAGGAGATACGCTCCGATGAGCAGAGAACATATCCCTGGTTTCCCACACAAAATGCCCACAGATGTAAATTGGTTCGAATACCTACCTGTCTTTCGAAATGAAAATATTGACAACCCATTTTTGCACCTCATAAAATTTCATATGCATATATGTAGCCTAAAGGTTGAATGGCATGAGAACTGCCTTATGAAAATGTTCATGGGTACATTAGAAGAAGAGGCAAGAGAATGGTATGAAAACTTAGAACCTCGTACCTTTTTTTCTCTGAAGGATTTCCACAAAGTATTTTGTAAACGCTATATAGGGCATTGTCCATCTTTATCATTGGCTGAAAATTGTTGTGCTCACTCTGAAAACCTCATACAACACATTGTAAACATTGAAGAACACTACGGAAATTGGCATCTTGAGGAGTTTTTAGAGGAGGTCCATAATTTTCTTACCCAAGCTAACAATCAATATGACCAAGAAGAGTTGATCCTAGATGAAATCCATCAAGAAATAAGAGAGGATCCACAAGAACTCTTTGAAAAGGTTGAAACAGATAACAATCCATCTGCCCTTTCATATAAAATATAAGAGGACATTCAGCCACAAGATCAACTTCCACAAAATATGGAAATAAATTGTTGCCCCATCCAAAGAAAACAGAAAATACCTTCTCCCTTAACTGAACAGGAAATAGATCAAATAATAAACATATAGACAGCCTCTGAAACTTCATGTAACCAAAACTTCGCTGATTTTTCTCTTTTAAACCCTGCATATCATAAATCAAAAAATAGATTTGTAAATCAAGTTGATGAAAAGCAATCTGATTGTCCAATATACATGGTTGGTGACATTACTTATGTTAATGATTCTCCAATGTTTGATCAATATGTTGATGATTATGACTTCCAAACAGAAACTAACTTTGCAGAAGACTCAGTTTTTGATTGCCTAGAGGAAGCTCAGTTTCATGAACTTGAAGAAAGTAAGCAGCCATTACAGGTCATCTATGACATTGATGAGGAGAGCTTTGAAAGTTCAGAAGTAAGTGAAGAGTCTTGGACTCTTTGCTCTACTTCACTTCAGTCCATCAGAGATAACATTCACATAATTGGAAATCAGTAGTTTTTCAGCTTTGATGATGAGGTTGAGGAAGATGGTGAAATTATTGAGAATGTTATAAATGAGAAGCCTTTTCTTGAAATGGTTGAAGAAATCATTTTGGACATGGAATCTTCCTTAAGTCCAGATTTGCAGCCACCAAGTTCCATTGAGTTAAAAATTGCAGATGATGAAGTAAAGGTTGAGAAACAAATGAGAGTTGTCACACTATCCTTTGAAGATAATTTGCTTTCGAAGTGTATCCCTGCTCATCAACCTGATGACCTTCACACAGTTTCCAGCCCACCCTATCAAAACACATCAGCTTGGAAAGAGAACTACACTGCAATATATGATGAGTCTGATAGTTCAAGTGATCATGAGCAAAGGGAAGGGTTGCTTTACCAAGGGGGTCCCAAATATGGTCAAGTGGGAGAAAGAGTAGTCATGAATGAGGCCTATGTCTCAAATCCTCTAGATCAGGTATTATTCCAAGATCCATTTGCTGTTTTCCTTGAGAATTCTAAAAGAGTAATCCTGAATGAAACCTATATCTCAAATCCTCTAGGTCAGGTATTATTCCAAGATCCAGTTGCTGTTTTCCTTGAAAAGTCTGAAAGAGTAGTGATTTCTATCATAAACAAGTTGCTACCAAGAATGAGAAAAAGCTTAAGTACTACTGTCCAAAAACTTGCCAAATGGGAGTGGCCTTGTCATTATTTCTGCATCATGAAAGAACTAAACCAGAGTCACCCATGCAATCATCTACTTGACTGGTTACATTGGAAAGAAGAGTTCACAAAATGTGTATGTTGTGTACAGTTTAGATTAGGATAGGTAGACAGTAGTAGAAAATAAGCTCAGCCTTGTGAGCATCTTTTCAGTTTTAGATTTTTTTGAAGAAAAGTGAAAAAGCAGAAAATACAAAAACAGTAAATAGTAGAAAAAGAGGGCAGTTGAAAGAACAGGAAAAGGCCCCATGTTTCAAAAAATAGTCTTTCGGAAAGCGAGCAAGTCTAAATGCCGCTACTAGCACTTCAATGTCTTGTTCAGCTATCTAGCCTAATCATAGCTGAGCATGTTTAAATTTATTTGCTGATAAGTTAGTGAGTGCAAAATATAGTCAACATTGTGTAAGATTGACTTATCACAGAGTTTAGATTAGGGAGAGACTCTGGTTCCACATGCCTAAAACAGAACCAAAGAGAGAAGCGAGGGATGAAAAACACATTTTACATCCTAGCCCCGCTTTTCTAAATTTACTTTTTTGCAAAATAATATTTGTGTGCAGCTTGTCTTTTATGCCGCAAATACATGACAAATCAGATTGTCTAATAATGATTTGATCATCTTTTAAATTTCCTGTTTTAGATTAGAGAACAAAATCCTGTCAAACTTCTTAATCTTGACAGTTGATCTAGCATAGGTAGAGTAATGAAGGAGTTCATCAGTTTAATCTTAACTCCCCGCAGATATAAGAGTAGAAATAGATAGGTTCATTTTGCAAAAATAAAAATATACATTGTCAAAAGGATGCTAGTTCAAATGCGCCAAAGAGAAGAAAAAATGTTAGGAAAGATAGTGGGGTAGGTAGAAATATCATTGATGTTAACCATGCTATCACTTTTCAGAAATAGCATCAAAGAAGGGTGAAATTTTGCGCCAATGGGTAAGGCACTGGTCTTCATAAGCCAAAGATCTGAATTCTGGACACCTCCTGACGAGGAGCTGCCCTCCCCAAATGGAGCCACTGTTAGTCATCAATATTTTCATTTGTTGGTGATGAATAAATCCATAGCTGAGTTTTCTAGAAGCCGATCTCCATATGTCAATTTTTCATCTGGAAAACCCTCATAAAACTTTTTTTTCCTTCCTACTTTTCAGCCTGCCCATGTCAATGGTTAAACCTCATTATCACTATCCCATCTAGCTTTAGCCCTACTAGTCTTCCCATCAGCTCTAAAAAGACAATCCAAGTCTGTCTAAAAACCTCCCCTAAGTTAGGAAGTGGCGCTTTAAGGAATTTTTACCCTTTGCAACCATCAAAAGGCCAAAAACCTCCATATGCTACAGACCAATCATGACAGACCTCCCACTCTGCTAATGAAATTGATCACAGCCCTAAGTCGCGCCACTTACACACCCCTAAGTCTCAGCAGTGCATAGACCACAGTCTCAAGCTGATTTTAGGTGTTTTACAGTGTTTTATGGATTTTACAAAGACAGGAAACATGCCAGCATCTCAGAAGAAATTTCTTGAATCCACATGAGAATAACAGCTGCTTCTCAAAGTGAACATGAGCCTGAGATGCATCTGCAGGGAAAAGAGTTACTCATCAATATATTGCAGCTTCATTCAGCCTGAAAACACAGTAGAAGAAAGACAACACTGTCAAAAGGCTGTTGATGAGTCATGGTTAAGAACCTCCTTCATTTATAGGCAGAGGGTTAAGGCGCCTCCTTCATCCACAAGTAGAGGGCGATGGCCAATGTTGACCTGAAGAATTGCAAACTGACTGTAGAGGTAAAAGCAGTATTGTTCTGTCAAAATTTGTGTGCTTGCCATCATCTATAAGAAAAACCCTTGCCAAGAATGCTTATCAAACATCATCCAACATTTTGCCAAGAGAAAAGGGCCTCCTTCATAAATAAGTAGATGGCCAGATGCATTAATTGATTTCAAGGTCTGTTTGATCAGAAAAACAAGGTAAGAGACCAAAAGGAAAGCAGGGGGTACCACTGCAATCCAAAGAGGTCAAGCTTATCTCCCAACAAGTTTTCTATCAAAAGACAGTTTGCAGCTCCAACTAGACAGAATTTGAATAGTGGTTAATGAGGTGAGTCAGTGAACAGGCGAAAGAACTGATGATGATTATGTTTTAAAGAGAACTGGTCTCTCTGCTCACAAAAAGGTGTCTTTCAAGTTGCTTATCATGGTGGACAAAGGAAACTTGAGTTTAGTTCTCCCAACAAAGCACTACAAATAGCATCACAAGCTCACAAGGATATAAACAGGTTATGGCCCCAGTTACAAAGCCCTAGAACAACATGCAAATCCAAATCAAGCATGTCACCATTTCCAAAATAAAGGAAATTCCCTATAAAGGTCAAAGGTACCATATCAGTGCAAATTGAGTAAAGAGAGAGGTTGTGATAGCAGATAGTTTTATCTCCTTAAAAACCCAAAGTTGGATCAGTTCAACAATCTGGAGATAAATTGCTATTTTTGGGTTAAATGATCTTTTCGAAACACAGGGTTTGTACTTACAGTGACCAGCAAAATATTTATCCACAGTCCAAGAGGACCTCTATAAAAATGTGGAAGAAAACCCCCTGCAACATAAAATATCATCTGCAGGTGTCCTTTTTCATACAAAGCACCAGAAGTATAAAAGGGGTTTTGAAGTAGCAGTTAAGTTTTTCTTCAGCAGAAAGGGCTTTCCAAACGAGTTTACAAATTCATAAATATGCAAAAAGATCATGACATGTTTTTAGGTCCTAGAACCCAGTGAAAGCAATATCTGCATGCCATTTTCAACAAGGAAGGTTTTTCCTTTATGAGAAAGTGTTAAAAAGTGATAATGCAGCCCGGGTGTTTACAACTGAGTCCCACCTCCAGAACAAAGGCATTTTCAAAAACTTTCAAAAAAAACTCACGAATTCATGTCAAAAGTAGTTGGTTGTTTAGCGTTCAAAGGAGTAGAAGACCGTGGAACTTCGTTCTAAAACCCTCAAAAAAATGCAAAGCATCAATCCATTCTTGCTATTCCAAAGACAGAAGACGAGTTCACGGGCAAATACACAGTTTTTACAAACTTTTCACCGCGCGGCGCTCCTGTAGCATTGCGCGGTGCTCCTAGACCATTTTTCTAAACCACGCCACAACGGCGCGCGACGCTCCTGTAGCTGCGCGCGGCACCCCTGTAGCGGCGGGTTACCCAGGCACGACGACGACCCGACAGCGCGGCACTTTCATTAACAAACGTGTCGCACACATTTTACACAATCCAATGCCTCCACAACGCCGTGAATGCTGCTCCAAAATTCAAACGAGGCCTGTCATCGTTTTTCAAAGGTATTTTATGTGCCATCCATACTCTTTTCAAACTGTTAAGTGGTGGGAAAAGAGATAAAATTCATAGTTTTAATTACAGTGTTGAGTTTTTTAAGGGAGAGGTGTCTTTTTTAGAACCCGAAGATTTGCTGTGGTTTATGTGTGCTCAAGGTGGACATAGCAAAACTGGTGTATTTTTATTACCACCAAAAGACCATACCAATTGCCCTAAAACAATATCAAAAGGTGAAGGCACTGTTTGAAAGGAGAAACATAGAGTTTCAAAAACAAAATAGGGAGCCTACTTTCACCTACAATGGTCATTATATGAATGCTCTTTAAGGTCAAAGCTGCCATTCTGTCCATAAAACAAGCTTTAAGGTATGAAGCTGTTGTTACAATTTAAACATGTTTGTGGAAAAACTAGTATGAGGAACAATGGAGTATAAAGGGAGCAATGTTTGGTTAAAGGAGAATCTTGATTGGTTAAAACTTCTACAAGTCTTTGAAATCACATCAAACATTGCAAGAGCTGCCACCTTGTCCTATATACAGTGATCTTTATTGAATGTATGTGCCTTGTGATTGATTGTATTTGTGAGTGTTGAATCCACTGATGGAGTGGCCTACCAACAGAAAGGCAAGGTTTTGAATCTAAGAGGATTGTGTTTGGCCTTCTTCTGAAAAAGGACAAGGGTGTCCTACTGCCTCAAAAACCAAAGTTGGGTGTCCTTCCACAGAACAGATCACTTTGACTGTGTATCTCTATTGACTATGTATTTGTTCTTGAAATATACTTGTTAAGTGGCAGACAAAGGGTAAAAACAGTGGTTTGAAAAGAGCAGGGGATTTGTGTTTAAAAGGTCATCTCTGTAAGGTAGAAACAGGAAAAAACCACTGTCACCTCTTTGACCTTAAAACAAGCTGCAGTGTTTAAAGCTGACACTACCATTTGTAGATGTATGTCATAAAAAAGCAAAGACAAATCAGTGTGTTGATTGTGAGAAATGATTGTTGTTGACTGACTACAGGGTTGTTTTTGTTCACACCAAAACTCAAGGAGCTAGTGACCTTACACCATCACAGTAACTCTTTGAATGTTTAACTTTTATTGACTGTGTTTTTTACCTTGAGTTTACTTATTGAGTAACATACCAAGTGAAAGGAATTATTTTGGAAAGGGGCAGAGGGTGGTGTGTTAAAGGACATTTTCATACTACTTTTGAGACCATTACTGCTTACAGTAAGTCAACAGGCTGAGACAGCCCTTTGTCTGAGGAATGACATGAACATGAAGAAAAATATGCAGAACAGCAAACTGATGATAAGGGCAACAGCTTGAACAACAGAATGAGCAGGAAATTGAAACAGAGCAGCATCATGACAGTGATAAATAAAGGAGGCATGGCTAGAAAGAGCCAATAAACACTTGTAGATGAAGCTTGAAAAGGAAAACAGAGACCTGGAGCTGCAAAGGAAAATGACACAACACTATCAAAAGCTAAATCAGTTTGCCCGACACAAGCTAAAGGCCACCCACAAGAAACTGAAAGAAGCAAAGGGGAAGCGCCCGACACGGAAAGAGAAGAAAGGCACATCAGCACTTGACATTTTGGCTTCAACTTCGGAACATGTTGCTAAGGACCCTTGAGGGTCATGCACCCCAATTTTGGGCCCATTTTGACATTTTTTGGTTTTTTGTCATTTTTGGGTTTTTGGTCAAAAACTCATAAATTCGCCATTTCATTTTGAGTATTCGTCAAGGGAGGAGAATGGTATCATCGGATGCCATAATTTCATGAGCATGTACTCAGTGATTTTCAAAGCATTTGGAGATCATTCGCCCCCTCAAAACAGCGAAAAAGGCTTGCATTTTGCACACTCTGCCCGGTCTATCAGCAGACTGTAATTTTCTGGCTTTTTACACACAGGTGCCGATTTGGAGGACTTCTAGGCATCAGATTGTATAAATTTCAGTTGCACCAGAAAGTAGACAATTAGAGCTTTCCAACGAGCTATCATGAGCCTCATTTCGACATCAGGAATGCTGCCAAATGTTTCCGGCAAGTCAGGGGACCTTTTGCTGATGAAAATTTGAAGTTTTTTTGTAATTTTTGAACCTCTAAAATATGCTTTTTCCAAATGTGCGTTTAGCTATTTTTGCACATGGAAAATGATGCAAAGTCAATTATTTTTCCTTTTTTAGCACTTTTTAGACATTTTATGAGATATTTTGTGCCTTGGGCTTTGCAAAGCCTCAAGGACAAGTTTAGATATTTTGATTAGGCCAATAGGAGAGGAAGTTGAACCATGAGGTTTTCCTCACTTGAGCCTATTTATTCCACAAGCTCTCATTTGTAAACAAAGCTGAACTTGGGAAGAGAAGCAATATATGGTCATATGAGATTTGGAATAAATACTTGTGTTATGCTTTTGGATTGCCTCTTGGATGTTCTTGGATGAATGATGAAGGATTGTTGATGGATTCCATGACTTGGTAGAATGGTATAGTGTCTCTTGCTTTGTTGTTGTCTTCTAGTTTTCATTCATGAATACATTTTTCTTGCTTGCTATAGATCAGTAGAGAAAAAATTTGAGATATGCCCATGGAGGCACCTCAAATTTCCTGAATCTTCATAGCCTTCATGTTTTCTTCTTCCTTAGTTGCATTAAAGAATTCTTAACTGCTCTTTAACAACTTGAGGATATTGTTGCTAGTTTCATTCATAGTTCTATGCATGTTAAGTAGGATGTATGGTGTGCCCTACTTACCTATGACTGTTCATAGTCCCATCCATGAAACTATCTCTTTGACTGATTAGATTATCATTTTGTTTGAACCAAGGAGGCCTAGTTCCGATCTAGCCCTTTGCCTAAAACTATGCAAATCTTGTTGTTCAAAGTGCCCAATAACTTGAAGTATTGTGTTTAGGCATTCCGGCATAGTGTTTTGAGTTGTTAGTCCATCTTATGTGTTTTCCCCAAAGTCTGATAGCCATTTCCCAAAGTTAGAGGGTCTTATACTTCTATGCATGGCTTGAAATGTTTGTTTCTATGTATTGATTAGTTTATAGTTATATTTTGCATGATTAAGGGTTTGCCCTACCATGTTTATGTTATCTATTGAACCAGTTATGCTTGAAACTCTTTGTTGTTCACAAACTTGATGTCCATTTACTCCATTTTTCCCTAAGATCCTTTTCTACCTTGAATCAAATCGGCCCTTCAACAGCCTTTTATCGTCATCTAATAGCTTTCTTGACCTTTTGACCCCATAGCCCAATTAATATAACATCTTGTTATCTATTTTATATCTTTGATCAGTTTCATCCCTCACAACTAAAAAAACAAAAATAAAAAACTTACTTCATAACTAGCCTAAAATCAGAACACAATAAACAAACACACAGATATCCCTTACTCATATAGAGAGAGCCCTCTCTGAGTCCAGGAAGGCTAGGTCCTAGGGCTCCAAAGCTTGGTTTGATGTTACACTGTCATTTGGCTTGCCATTCACCCAAATCACGGGACCCTAACAGGCCCTACGCTCTCGTAGGGAGTAGGAATCTGATCCACATACGGAACGTTGTTCTCGAAATAAGAAGTGAAGAATGAAAAATGAACAACAATAACAATATTTCCTTCATGCGGGAATTTCAGAACACAAAAGAGAGTGGATGGAATGCATAGCATGGCGTGAGTCCAACTGCGACAGAGGAGAAGATTATAATTGAGCTTGGCGTCAACTACTTCAACCTCAACATTGATTATCTTCCCTTCTAATGTAATTGGAAAACTAGTGAGAACACCAAGAGGTTCTGATTCTCTTACATCAAATTATTCAAAGGCATTTGGTGATGAATTCAAAGCTAGAGAACGGATGGCTTTCCAGCAGGAAGATGACATGACGCACGTAGATGCACCCTCATCCACAACTGCCCGATGGATATTCAGAACATTAATACCAACTTGTATGATGAGTTCAATTTGGTGTGGGAGTCGTGGGACAAAATTCTCCAAGTCAAAAGAGAGAAGGCTAGTATCAGCAGGATCAACCCCGCCGATCACAGATAACAAAGCCTTCCATTGAGATGGAAAACTATGAAGTACTTCTAATGTAGAAATTGCAAATGGCACTTGAGCCAGATCCTCAACAATACTATAATTTTGAGTAGCACGGTCATTGGGATTGTAAGAAGACTTGCAGAGTACACCTTTGGAAGGTGCCGTAGAACGGGCTTAGTACTGGACCTTTCAATCTGAAGAGGGCCAGAAGCAGGCAGAGGAGGAGGACCATCACCGATCTCTTTCCCCACTTCCTGATGCGATCTAGTATAATATTTCAACTAAGTAGTGATAGATATGGATGAAAAATCGTTCATCATGAAAAACTAAGAGCCAAATGGGGCAGAGGGTTGAGGTTCCTCTACCATCTGGGTCTGCTGTGCTGGAAAAGGTTCTTTGAGAACCGTCGTAGTTCCCTTGGTGCCTTTGAGCAATCTACTTTCATCAGCCCATTGAGGACATTCCTTGGTGTAGTGCTCTTCATCACAAATCAAACAAGGGTACTTCGGCTTACGTTGTGAACCATCATCAGTACGATACTTAGACAAATCTGGTTTCGGGGTATCGGCTTTGGCCTTACATTTACCCTTTTTTTTTCCTTTGGAAGTCTTATCCTCTGGATTGGCCTGAATGGCATTGACTTCTACGGTTTTACCAGGATTCGAGGTAGACTGTGAAGAAGTATCATTGGATATTATACTTTTTCTTCCCAGGATTCGAAGAAGAAGACTTCTGAGAAGTCTAAGACACATAACCAATGATACCGTTGACGGATGGCGTCGTGAGTGTTTTGGAATTTCTAGGTAGAGGAGCATCAGGCAAGATATCATACAATGTGCTAGATTGGGAGTACAGAAGATCAAGGTACTGGGCATCAGCAATGGCTTGTTCTTTAGCTACACATGTCCCCATAGCTATGTCTTTAGCAATTTGACTGACAAACGAGGTAGTGAACCAATCAGTTAGAAGCTGGTTAGGAATATCAAACTTGATAAAGTGACGACGATTCCTCCGTTCATGAATATGATCCGAGATATGAGTAGCTCGATCCTGTTTCAAGAATGTGAGGAGATGCTTCCTGGTCTCATAGCGAACCGGTAACTAAAAATGGGTAAGAAACGCCATGGATAAAGAGTTTAAATCTTGAAAAATTCCACGAGATAATTCGATGTACCACTTTGTAGGTGCACCAGTGAGAGTCCGTTGAAAAATATGGAGTTGGATGGAATCGTCGACCCAAGAGTTAGAGGAACACTACAAGTGGTATGTCATAACATGTGCTTGGGGTTCTTCTCTGGACTTACTCTCAAACTTAGGAAAATCACCAGGAATCTTTGTTGGAACTGGAGGCCAATACGGGTTATGAAGAATCTAATCGTTCGTAAGCTTTGACACATCTGGCAGTTCCAACGTAGTGAGAAATAGTAATTGAGGATTGAAAGGCATATGAGGCCTTTGATAAGGAACCGTGTTAACATTCCACCCCGTCTTGGAGAAATTCGGCCCCCATATGTTTTGTCCCAGAGGATTCTAACCATAGGGGTTATAAGCCTGATAGTTCTACCCATACTGGGGTTGAGGACTAGGATACTGATTCTGAGCATACCATTGAGGTCCTTGCTAAGAAACGTATGGATTCTAATGCAGAATGTAAGCATTGCCTTGAGGTGGGTTATACACCATTTGGGATTGATTTTGAGGGTAATAAGTGAAACCTTGGGGCGCACTATATACCGCCTTATATTGACCTTGAGGTGGGTAATTTGCGCCATGAGGTTGAGCAAGTGGACCCTGCTAAGCAGGTTGAATGGGCTGTTGAGCTGGTTGAACAAGTTGAACTGACTATTGGGTTGGTTGAACAGGTTGAACCGGCTTCTAAGCAGGTTGAATCGGCTGCTGAGGTTGGGCAGGCTATCCCTGTTGAGTAGGTTGGCTTGGATACTGAGAGCCACCAGGTTTCCTTTATGGAAGAGGTTGGCCCGATGGTTGCGATGGACCAGGTTGCGCCTAATAACCAGGTTGACCTGGACAGGACTGTAGGGTTTTCCTTGTTGCACAAAGTTTCGGCCTTGCTAGACGTAAGGCTGCTGTTGTTGTACAAAAGGTTGTCCCTGTGGTGGATACATTTTCCCCCCAGGAACATAATATGCTCCTATTAGATATTGATATTTAGGTTGACCAGAAGGACCGTAGGGTTGTTGGACCGAAGGTTGACCCTGTAAGGGTTTTCCTTGCGGACCATAAGGTGGTCCCTACTGGATCAAAGGTTGTCCTTGTGGGGGTTTTCCTTGTAGACCAGAGGTTTTTCCTTCTATCACCAGCCCCCAATGAGGGATGGTCCGATAAGGATCAACTGAAGGGAGATAAACAACCTAATTTGGATC
Source organism: Pinus albicaulis (assembly GCA_034641835.2). Classification (NCBI taxonomy): domain Eukaryota; kingdom Viridiplantae; phylum Streptophyta; class Pinopsida; order Pinales; family Pinaceae; genus Pinus; species Pinus albicaulis. Next base: position 113,476,825 of record CM076578.1, on the reverse strand, counting down.
AATAGGAGGAAAATAAATGGAGTTACCGTAGACATCATAGTGATGCGGATGATTGACAAGAGCTTGGGGCTACTGAGAACCTTGAGAGTTCTGCTACTGAACAGCCAACAGATACTCTTCAAAATTAAGGCCGTGAGGAATCATAGGGGTAGAGGAAGTCATAGCCATAATAGAAGCAGGCGTAGCCTCTGCGGTGCGAGGTTGTGATTTTCCCAGGCCAGGATTGACAGGCCACGTGGGATTAAGAAAGATGGACCTACGAGTGTGAAAATATCCTGAATACTAATGCGTAATGATCGGTGTAGACGAAGCCACACAAATGATAGGTTGGACTAGGACAGCCGTAATGACGACCGATGAACTAGGTGTCGATTGTGACAATCCTAATGAAGGAAGGACCGAACTCCTTGGAGGAGTCAAAGTACTGGAATGTGCTATGGACGCAACACCAGAAATAATCTAACTCAAAGTTCGATAAGCGAGTGGAAGTGACACCGATGGAGGGAAATATTGATTAGAGACACGCAGGAGATCTTTAGGGAAAAGCTGATATTCCCCTTTGGACACAACCATTTCTTCACTGCATACAGGACCCGAAGAATCCATGTATGACGAAGCTGTAAGATCTTTGAAAAGATGACAAGGACTAGGAGATATAGCAACAGCTATAAAAGGTGATCCCGAAGTAAGAGGAGGGAATTCTTCTTCACTCCCAAAACCAGACCAAGCACCCTGAGGAGGCCAATTGAACTCAACTGACTCTTAAGGAGGAGATCGGGTAGTGAGAGGTTGAACACTCAGGAGAATAGGTTGCACAAGCTCGATAGACCTATTGGATTGAGGGGTTTTGAAAGAAACGTTAGGAAAAGAACTACCACTAGGAGGAAGCGAAGAATATGACGAAATTGGTGGTTCCGCCACTATGATAGTATTTCAACATAGGAAATTTAAAATGAGAAAATCCAATTCAAGGCTTCAAGACCAAACTCTAAGGAATGAAAAAAAAAAGCCAAGTAAAGAGCTTTTAATGGGCATGTGATTGCGGGTAATTAGTTTTACGACACTGGAACAAAACTTTGTTGTTTCATGTTTTAGGAGTCGAGAAACAGACAAAAGATGACTCTAGTCACTTTCATTTTTAAACGAGGATGAAAGGACAAGTGCTCGATGATCTCTTCTCTTTTTAATAAGTCACGAAAAGATCGAAATGGATACTCAAGTAATCTAAGCAAGAGGGTGTACCAAGTTTCCGTGAACTGCCATAAACACCCTGGTGATCAAATGAAAGAGAAATAACCAAGGACTTAACGTACGTGCCGGTAGTCTCCCTGAATGTTGTGTTCGGTGTATCACGGTTACAGGGAGGTAGAATCGACTTCCTATGGATAAAAGGATTTGAACCTATGATGTTCTCCCTTTATATATGAAATGGTATGGAGAGTACAAGTCCATACTAGCATTGTCTAAAGCCAGGTGGCGAACGATAGCTACTAGGTTAAATGATGCCGGAATAGTCACTAGCCTAGACCTCTAAAAATGTTTGCGTTAGGTTCCAATGCTTCCTTAGGTTAACTGAATAAATTGTACAGTTGATCTTGAATTAATGTTTCAATTCCAAGGCCCTACCGAATTTGATATCAAATTTCCTAAATGCAAACTACATGCAATAGAACACCATTTTCCATTCGATGAATGATAGCTAAGAGAAGGATAGAGATATTTCAGAACGCAGTGTTGTGGTTCCCATGATTTGGCAGATTTGGCAATACCAAATGATGAGACAACATCAAACCACTTTTAGATCTCAGGATCTAGCCCTCCTGGATCGAGAGAGGGATCTCTCTATAAATTTAAAGAATGATATATCTTTAAAGCTAAAATTGAGGTATTAGGCTAGGTATGAAGCACAAGGGTTTTTGATTTGTTTGATTGGTTGGAGATGATTAACTGAGAAGGTATTGGAAATGGAAAAGGAACAAAGTAGTAGGATGTTTCAGCATGGGAAAATAGGTCAAGAGAAGTGCCAATCCATTGGGATATGGAGTCATGAAAGGGGATTACTTGCATAACAACTATCCAAGGCTTTCCATAGGGCAAGTCATCTATACTAAAGGATATTTTTAGATATATGGTGGAATGGAACATTAAGAATGGGTGAAGGAAAGAAACCAAAGAGCAGTCTGTAGATCAGGTAAGGACTTTGAACCTATCCTGCTTTGACACACTTTAAGGAAACTCTCAATAAGACACAAAGGGTAGCTTAAAATCAGGTCAGATGTCATTTAAATCCAGGCCTGCTTTCAGCATATTTTCAAGGAAGACAATCCATCAGTCCTCATAACTACTTTCAGAAGGTAGAAAACATTAAAGATTAAACATAGAGTAAGGCCTAATATTAGAGAAATACTTTTAACTTTCAATTCTTTTGACACTCACTCAAAGGGATCTTAGAAAGGCTAGCTGTTGGAAAAGGACCCTAGTGAGACAGAGCTAACTCTACTCTCCCAGTTTCCCAATTCTTTCAGCAAATCCAAACAAGAACATCTAAGAAACAAACTCAAAATTCATACATCAGTAAGCATGGGCAAACCAACATCTTTGACTGGTTAAATTATGATGAATTTGTTCTTAGATACACAATCAGCAGAAAACATCAAAGATAAATATTACAGTGAGACTTAGGGTACTTCCAACAGTATATCCTAATCTATGCTTGTTTTTCTTTATCTGAGAATGATGGAAAATATGAAAATACATGAAAGGAGACATTTATAGTGAAGAAAACATCACCAATAATATAGACCAGGATCCTATGAATCTGCTTTTTCAATTGATGTGCAAACCAGTCACATAATTTGAGCTCAATGACTCTTTACAGTCAAGACTTCTCCTCCCAGCCTACTATTTAAAAACTACTTAGCTACTTCCCCCAATAACAGTTCTACAACTAATAGAATCCCTATCAACCAACAACCTTTACAATGTATTCTTCAGCAGTTCTTATATGAGAATGAGTAGCAGTAGTAGTAGATGTAAATTTAATTGATTCATTAATACAGAGTGGGAGAAGGTCGAGTGCCCATTCTGCATAATGGCTCTTCATTAACTATGCGTACTCTGTAGTCTGGTCTAGAAGTCTTTGTCATATTGATTATAACCTTAGGTATGTGCTTTGAAGTACTCTCTGACTATAGGTATTGTGTTCTGTCTTCTTATATAAGTAAGGTGACTGAACATTTTTCAGGGTCTCCCATGCTTCCATAACTATTGTCCTGACAGTATTTTAAGGCCTTTGTCAGTGTAGTAACTATCCTAGTGTTTGATGGAATATGGAGGAAGTCATATGGTTTGTCCTTTCTTGAGGAAAATGTTCTGCTGATATTAAAACCAAGATATGGCTTGTTTCATGTGTTTTAGGCTTCATTAAGCCTTTAAATCATCTTCTTGGTCTTCATTTGTGTCCTTTGAGCTTAAAACATTGGATTATAGGCGTTAAATATTCAATAAGGAGCCTTAAATCCCTCAATCTGTCCTCTGATGCTCTTTTCTGCTGCTTCTAACCTGTTTTGGTGCATATACAGGTTTTAGAGGCACAAGAGAGTTTCAATCAGAGTTAATAACGCTGATCATTAATTAAAACATGCTTTGAACCCTCTCTGGTGCCTTTCTCTGTTACTTCTGGCTCTAAAGTATGTCTTCCCGTGCTCCTTAGTCACCATGACATTGACTGTGAAACAAAGAGTGATTTTAATCATCTGTAGACCTTCAAAATATGAAAAAAAAATTATGAAATCCGAAGGGTTGGAGGAGAGTGCTCTGGTGGACCATGGAGATGGTGGCATGGTGATAAGAATGGTGGCTGCAGCGAAAAATGGTGAAAATCGTGAAGAAATGGTGAAGAAAAGGTCTGATGAAGGTCTGGTGTGATAAGCATTTCTGGACCGTTAGATTAGGTCTATCAGAGGTAATCGACGATTGAGATTCCTTGATAGGGTCATTGGGGAAGAGAAATGAATGAAAAATGGGCAGGGTTAAAATTATATCACGACCATCGGATTTCGTTAAACAACGGCTGAGATCGTTTGAATCGGAGTTGTTAGGGAGCAGATGAATGGAGAACAAGCGGGGGTGAGATCCAATCATGGCCGTTGGATCATATCAATCGACGGCTGCGATTAAATATGAAAACTCAATGCGGAGGGGAAAAGGTGGTAAGGCGGAAACCAGGATGGTTTTCGTGCGGGGTCAGAGGCGGTAAGTGGAATTGGAAAAAATCACGCGATTCCATACACTGCTTGAAGCATGGCAAAACAAAACCACCTATATCACGCAATTTTGGAACTTTAATTGTCAGACACTAAATTTACACGATATGTCCCTTCAGCCATCAGATCTGGTGATTTTGATCTGACGGTGTGGAGAAAACCCGATGGGGAAAGATGCATGGGCAGGGGTTAAATCATCGGGTTTAATTGTGGTCGTTCAATCTGGTGTATGGATAGTTGTGATTCGACGATGAGGCAAAAGGCTTTACAAAGGGAAGAAAGTTATATGGTTTGCAGAGATGATCCCGATCGTTGGATCTGTAGATCTGACAGTGGAGATTAAAAGGTAGAGCGGAGGGCTTGGGAAGTGAAATGAACGGGGTATGAAAGGAAATGTGCCCGATCACCATTGATTTCCGGAGATCAACGACTATCGTCGATTCAAAACATAACGTCGGAGAACAATGAAAACACAAGGAAAAGGCGTTCTGATGAGGTTTTTGGGTCTATTAAGTGCCTGTTCATGAGAGTCAAGGTTCCATGGGGCAGGGGTTAGAGAGAATAAGCCCTGAGGGGCTTAACCTTTAATGAAGCGGAAAGAATGTTTTTAATGCATTCTAGAGGATTTTTTGGGAATTTAAGCGCCTGATTGAGGGCAGCGGTTATATGAAGAAGGGGGCTGCAGAGTATAAGCCCTCGGGGGCTAAACTCTGTTATAGTGTAAAATAGAGGGCTTTTAGGCCCAAAATAATGCTTTTTTAGGCCAGATGATGGTTCCGATAGAGGGAATAAGGAATTTTAAAACCAGACAGAGGATAACACGAGGTTTAAAAAGGGTTTTGAGAGGGTTAGAAAGTCAAATGAGGGAATTTGAGGGATTTTATGAAGGGAATGAGGATGTGAAATGAGGTGTTTTGTAGGGATGAAATGGAGGAAAATGGAGGCCTTTTCTGAGCACTTTCTTTCACCAACAGTGAGGCTAATCAAATGGAAACAGTAGTGAAGACTTTTCTAAAGGATAGAAGGCACATAGAGGCTTCAAGAATGAAATATTTTCAAGGGAAATGTTTCTCTTGAAGACTTCAGAAAAAATTTTAGCCACCTGTTTTCTTGTCAAAAATTTATAGGTGGCTAACAGTAGCTCCACATGGGGATGGCATCTTCTTGAAGGTGTCAAGAATCTCAGAAAATAATCTTTGGGGGTAGGCCAGATGCCTGGTACTTGACACATCTTTTTTCTTTTCTTGGAGCAGCTGCCACAAATCATGAAGACATCATATCAGTAGAAAAAATTCTCCCAAACAACTACCTACCCATCCTATTGTCCTAGCATTTTTCTTCAAGGAGCACTTAAACTGGCAGACCTTTTACATCATCATTTTTTTTTTTTTGAAAGAAAAACTAATCTAATTCTACCCTTATTTCTCCTTGAGACCAGATTAAGCAGTTGGTCTCATAGTTTATCTACCTAAACTAATATCTGCTAGGATTAAACTATCTAGTAGATTTCTTTCTCTACATTCTAAAACAGAAATTGAAACACAGCCAAACCAGGGTTAGACAGTCTGATTTGCTGCGGGTCCATAGCACAATGACAAGCTTCATATGGACTGAAACTTTGCAGAAATTGAAAACAACTGACTAATGCTCATAGGCTGAGCTTTATTGAGATTTCCTACCTACCCTACTCTAACTTGAAATATGTACATGTCTAGCTTACAAACTCTGTTTTCCAATACATCCAGTCAATCAGATAATCCCATGGCTGGTCCTTTTTTCTCATCTCTTTGAGCATGCTGGATAGGCAGGGCCACTCCCATTTTATTTTATTTTTAACAGCAACTTCTAAAATATTTCTTGTTATCTGCAACAACCTGCTCTTGATGACCTTTGATCCTTCTTCAAATGTTTGTAGGAAATGAGCATAAGGATCGTGAAACGATACCTGGTTGTGAGTATTTGGCAGGTAGGCTTCAACCAAGATTGCTTCCTCTTCCACTAGATCAAGATATAGATTCTTTTGAGAAAGAACCTCTTCCTCATCTTCCTCACTTTCTGAACTGGAGGACTCATCATAAATTGCAGGGCTGTCCTCTTGTGGCTCAGAGACATTCTAATCTGGTGGGCTAAGCTCTATGAAAATATCCATGTATTCTTGAGCAGGGGTTTGTTCCACTACGTCCTCTTTTCCAAGAGAAGGCTCCTTGATTTCAATCTGCTCAAACATCTCTTCCTTGTTTTCCTCTGAGCTGAAAGGCTGTTGACCTCCACCTTCATGGAAATTGTTACTGATGATGTGATATAAAGAAGAGTGAAGATTCAATGAATCTTCACCTGCTACTAGACTTTCATAACCTTCTTCATCAGTATCATAAATGGCCTGACTTGGCTCATTACTTTCTTGAAGTTGATAGACATGATCTTCCTTCCACAAATCTACTGATGATGATCCTGCAGGATTAGCTTCTATTTGGTAAAAATCATCATCAGATAGATCAAAACTAGAAGAATCATAATTACATGCAATGTCACCAATCAAACCTATTGGTTTCTCAGCAAGTCTTTCTTCAAAATAATCTGCAAGTTCATCTTCTGATTCAAAATTTTGTTCATCATATATGCTTTGCATGTTGCTAATGTCTTGCAGTGATCTGGATTGTTCTTCTTGAGGATGAGGTGTGGGTCTATTTGAATAATCATTTCTAGTTTCAGCCTTATATTCTTCCTCCTTTATGTTTATCCAACTGTTGGCTGTCTCTATAAATTTTTTCAGCTTGGCTTCTGCAGAGACCAGCCTTTTTTTGCTCTGCTTGATCCTTCTTTATTGCATTTAATCTTTCCTCCCTACACAATATGTTGTATTCGATAGTAATTGCTATGTTTTTCATTTCTTCCAGGTTATAAGGCTCTCTTTCTCTTATATGGAATTCCACCTCAGGGTCAAAAGAACTTGGATAGTGCATTAGGGCCCATCCCACAGGTGGTTTATTGTTAGCAGGTATGCATTTTATACCTTATTGAACCTGGCTAAAAAATTTTGTACTATCTCTCCTGGTTGTCTTCTCAAATTCTGGTATTCTTCTAGGATGACGAAGACATTTCCAGGGACTACCCATCTATCAAGGAAAACTCGAGAAAATTGATGAAAGCTGAAAATTCTTGCAGCTGGAAGGTTTTTAAACCAACTCTTAACATTTACTTGTAATGACAAGGCAAACATTATAACATGCACATCATCTTCTTCTATTTAATACAAGTCAAGTAAATCCTCAAGCTTTTGAACATGCTGTTTAGCAGTGATCTTTGAATTTTCTCTATAAAAAAGGGGCAGCTTATTTGTAAGTCCTGCCGAGAGGGGTTGGAAGATAAGAGGAAAAACTAGAGGCTTATATCTTTCTATGACCTTTGTGGGTGTAGGTAGTGCAACAAAAGGCTCATGGCTGCTTGAAGTTTCATCAGCGGTCATAGGTACAACATGAGGCTCTTGTTTCACTAGGCTTTTCACAAGTGTATGGGTCTGCTCATGGTCTCAAGACTGAGGCTTGAGATATTTCCCATACTCAATGTGGGTCTCATATTTGTACACTTGATCAGGCTTAAAGTAGGATAGAATGTAGTGGTAGATAAAAACAATGAATTATTTAAACCAAATCCAGCCTAAATGTTCTATCCTTCTATGAGGTCTGTCCATATTTCAGGTTCTTCCTCCAGTGGAGTCTTTAGGTCTATTAGGAATTTTTGAGTCGCCAGGTGGAGGGTTTTCAATGTTTTAATGAGGGTTTTTGTCCACCATCAGCAATTGAATACAAAATCAAGGTTGTTTGGTCTTTGGTTCCCCAGTGGAGTCGCCATTATGTTGGGGTTCCCATGATTTGGCAGATTTGGCAATACCAAATGATGAGACAACATCAAACCACTTTTAGATCTCAGGATCTAGCCCTCCTGGATCCAGAGAGGGTTCTCTCTATAAATGTAAAGAATGATATATATTTAAAGCTCAAATTGAGGTATTAGGCTAGGTATGAAGTGCAAGGGTTTTTTATTTGTTTGTTTGGTTGGAGATCATTAACTGAGAAGGTATTGGAAATGGAAAAGGAAAAAAGTAGCAGGATGTTTCAGCATGGGAAAATAGGTCAAGAGAAGTGCCAATCCATTGGGCTATGGAGTCATGAAAGGGGATTACTTGCATAACAACTGTCCAAGGCTTTCCATAGGGCAAGTCATCTATACTAAAGGATCTTTCTAGATATATGGTGGAATGGAACATTAAGAATGGGTGAAGGAAAGAAACCAAAGAGAAGTCTGTAGATCAGGTAAGGACTTTGAACCTATCCTGCTTTGACACACTTTAAGGAAACTCTCAATAAGACACAAAGGGTAGCTTAAAATCAGGTCAGATGTCATTTAAATCCAAGCCTGCTTTCAGCATACTTTCAAGGAAGACAATCCAACAGTCCTCATAACTACTTTTAGAAGGTAGAAAAAATTAAATATTAAACACAGAGAAAGGCCTAAGATCAGAGATATAATTTCAACTTTCAATTCTTTTGAAACTCACTCAAAGGGATCTTAGAAAGGCTCGCTGTTGGAAAAGGACCGTAGTGAGACAGGGCTAACTCTACTCTCCCAGTTTCCCAATTCTTTCAGCAAAGCCAAACAAGAGCATCTAAGAAACAAACTCAAAATTCATATATCAGTAAGCATGGGCAAACCAATATCTTTGACTGGTTAAATTATGATGAATTTGTTCTTAGATACACAATCAGTAGAAAACATCAAAGATAAAGATTAAAGTGAGACTTAGGCTACTTCCAACAATATATCCTAATCTATGCTTGTTTTTCTTTATCAGAGAATGATGGACAGTATGAAAATACATGAAAGGAGACATTTATAGTGAAGAAAACATCACCAATAATATAGACCAGGATCCTGTGAATCTGCTTGTTCAATTGATGTGAAAACCAGTCACACAATTTGAGCTTAATGACTCTTTACAATCCAGACTTCTCCTCCCAGCCTACTATTTACAAACTACTCAGCTACTTCCCCCAATAACAGTTCTACAACTAATAGAATCCATATCAACCAACAACCTTTACAATGTATTCTTCAGGAGTTCTTAAAGGAGAATGAGTAGCAGTAGTAGTAGATGTAAATTTAATTGATTCATTAAGACAGAGTGGGAGAAGGTCGAGTGCCCATTTTGCATAATGGCTCTTCATTAACTGTGTGTACTCTATAGTCTGGTCTAGAATTATTTGTCATATTGATTATAACTACAGGTATGTGCTTTGAAGTACTCTCTGACTATAGGTACTCTGTTCTGTCTGCTGATATAAGTAAGGTGATTGAAAGTCTTTCAGGGTCTCCCATACTTCCATAACTATTGTCCTGACAGTATTTTAAGGCCTCTGTCAGTGTAGTAACTGTCCTGGTGTTTGATGGAAGATGGAGGAAGTCATATGGTTGGTCCTTTCTTGAGAAAAATGTTCTGCTGATATTAAAACCAAGATATGGCTTGTTTCATGTGTTTTAGGCTTCATTAAGCCTTTAAATCATCTTCTTGGTATTCATCTGTGTCCTTTGAGCTTCAAACATTGGATTATAGGCATTAAATCTTCAATAAGGAGCCTTAAATCCCTCAATCTGTCCTCTGATGCTCTTTTTTGCTGCTTCTAAAATGTTTTGGTGCATATGCAAGTTTTGGAGGTGCAGGAGGGTTTCAATCAGAGTTAATAACGCTGATCATTAATTAAAACATGTTCTGAACCCTCTCTGGTGCCTTTCTCTGTTACTTCTAGCTCTGAAGTATGTCTTCCCATGCTCCTTAGTCACCATGACAGTGACTGTGAAATAGAGAGTGATTTTAATCATATGTAGACTTGAAAAATACGAAAAACAAGTTATGAAATCTAGAGGGGTGGAGGAGAGTGCTCTGGTGGACCATGGAGATGGTGGCGCGGTGATAAGAATGGTGGCTGTAGCGAAAAATGGTGAAAATTGTGAAGAAATGGTGAAGAAAAGGTCTGGTGTGATAAGCGTTTCTGGTCCGTTAGATTAGGTCCAGCAGAGGTAATCGATGGTTGAGATTCCTTGATAGGGTCGTTGGGGAGGAGAAATGAATGAACAATGGGCGGGGTTAAAATTATATCATGACTGTCGGATTTTGTTAAACAACAGCTGAGATCATTTGAATAGGAGTTGTTAGGGAGCAGATGAATGGAGAACGAGCGGGGGTGAGATCCAATCATGGTCGTTGGATCATATCAATCAACGGATGCGATTAAATATGAAAACTCAATGTGGAGGGGAAAATGTGGTAAGGCAGAAAACCAGGATGGTTTTTGCGCGGGGTTGGAGGCAGTAAGTGGAAGTGGAAAAAATCGTGCGATTCCATACACTGCTTGACACGTGGCAAAACAAAACCACCTATACCACGCGATTTCGGAACTTTAACTGTAAGACACTAAATTTACATGATATGTCCCTTCAGTCGTTGAATCTGGTGATTTTGATCAGACGGTGCGGAGAAAACCTGATGGGGAAAGATGCATGGGCAGGGGTTAAATCATCAGGTTTAATTGTGGTTGTTCGATCTGGTGTATGGACGGCTGTGATTCGAAGATTTGGCAGAAGGCTTTACAAAGGGAAGAAAGTTATATGGTTTGCAGAGATGATCCTGATCATTGGATCTGTAGATCCGATGGTGGAGATTAAAAGGTAGAGCGGAGGGCTTGGGAAGTGAAATGAACGGGGTATGAAAGGAAATGCGCCCGATCACCGTTGATTTCCGGAGATCAACGGCTTTCGTCGATTCAAAACTTAACGTCGGAGAACAATGAAACCAAAACGAAAAGGTGTTATGATGAGGCTTTTGGGTCTATTAAGCGCCTGTTCATGAGAGTCAAGGTTCCATGGGGGAGGGGTTAGAGATAATAAGCCCTGAGGGGCTTAACCTTTAATGAAGCGGAAATAACGTTTTTTATGCGTTCTAGAGGGTTTTTTTGGGAATTTAAGCACTTGATTGCGGGCAACAGTTATATGAAGAAGGGGGCTGTAGAGTATAAGCCCTCGGGGGCTAAACTCTGTTATAGTGTAAAATAGAGGGTTTTTAGGCCCAAAATAATGCTTTTTTAGGCCAGATGATGGTTCTGGTAGAGGGAATAAGGGATTTTTAAACCAGACAGAGGATAACACGAGGTTTAAAAAGGGTTTTGAGAGGGTTAGAAAGTCAAATGAAGGCATTTGAGGGATTTTATGAAGGGAATGAGGATGTGAAATGAGGGGTTTTGTAGGGATGAAATGGAGGAAAATGGAGGCCTTTTCTGAGCATTTTCTTTCATGAACAATGAGGCTAATAAAATGGAAACAATAGTGAAGAATTTTTTAAAGGATAGAAGGCACATAGAGGCTTCAAGAATGAAATATTTTCAAAGGAAATTTTTCTCTTGAAGACTTCAGAAACAATTTTAGCCACCTGTTTTCTTGTCAAAAATTATAGGTGGCTAACAAGCGGCAAACAATGAAAACATACGAAGAAGTCCCCTAATGCATCTAATACAATCGAAATGAGAAACAAAAAAATATTTCCTAGATGCAAGCGCTAGTTATGCAAAAGACTTTTTCATTTCCAATGCAAACAAAAGGATGCAAATTTTTTTTTTGAATGATTGAAGCACACAATGCAGTAATTACATCAAAAATAAATCGAACACGATTTCAGAGCACTATGAATGTAGAGATTTCAAAATGAATGATTCAAAAGCAATACAAACACAAATGTACTCAAACCAATGATTCACTCTTTGAAACAAAGTTAAAGCCTTCTAAAATGACCGAAACCAGCAATGTAATCTATGCTCAAAAATGAAGAGATGGAGAGTCAAACAAACACAAAAGTAATCGTTCAACAAACCAAAAACTCAAAGGATCAAGAAAGACTCAAGCAAATGATCAGGGAATCAAAATGACAAGAAACCAAAAGACCCAAACTTCAATCAGAAGGCTTAGTGAGCAAAAGACACCTAGAACCCTAGAGCTATGTACTGCATCGATAAGAAAACAAACAAACAACTGAGAAGAGCAAGCCTAAAGTAGTAAAAACAACTCCAAAAAGACCAATTACAAATAAAGAAACAAACCAGAGTCAAGCACAACTGACCAAAAACTCAACAAAAGGGTCAAACCAAATCCTATAGGATTTGGCGTGACTGTGAGGTAGTAATCCGCACCAAATAGGTGTTGGCGCTACTGAAACAAAAGCAACCTACGCCAATTGGGGCGACTGTTCAAACAAAAAGCGTGCCAAGATGGATAACTATGGGAGGAGGGAAGAAATAGTGAGCAGAGGTCAATATTGACACTCTGGAGCTGAACAAGATGATTCCAGACACTCAAACAATCCAAGAAAGATAGACAAGCAAGGAAATGACGAAGTCGACTTGACATGACAAACTCCTAAAAGGCAATGAAACAACAAACTCACACTGATCCCCAGTGGAGTCGCCAATTTTTTGGGAAGGTAAATTCTCTCTGCGGATAGAGACGACCCCTCTAGCCCTAGAGTGGGTCTAGCAACAAAGGGAAAAGCTAAAGTGTAGGTTCCTTAATTAATGAATGAAAAGGACGGGGTAGATTGACCTACCTGGAGTCCAATGTTATCGTCACTATAGTGGTGGTGGCCTCTTGATCTCTTCTCCGACGAGTCACAATCCTTCTGCAACAATGCTCAGATACCTGCATGAAGATCAGAAAACAAGAGCAGCATACAAAACCATGATTTCATTCATAATCAACTAACCAGTCAAGGAGGGTTAAGCATATTACATCAAATAAAACAAATTAATGCAATATGGGAACCAGAGAATAGTCATGTATATGTATAAATAGAAGAAAGAGTTACAACTGGAGCCTTAACGTCAAAGCCTCCTTCAGCGTGGTTCAGTCAAAGAAAGTCTCGATGGATTGTCAGGGAATTCGGACGGGATGAGTACACAAGCCTAAGCTCTCTCAACAAAGGTCTCTTTCGTCCTATCTTTCTAGCGAAATGTTCAGGAATTATCTTCAGCGTTTCAGCTATAATATGCTCAATTCAAATAGCTCATCAATGGAAGATGGCTTTATTTATAGAGGGATAGGAGGAGGTTGGGATCCCTACAATGGTGGAAGGGAGACCTTATCCCTTGGGAGGTTTCCCCAAAAGGTGGAAACGAGAGACCAAAGGAGGGAGGCCATGGTTATTCAGTCAAACCACTCTAGATGACTCGCCCACGAAGTTGTTATGATGGAAACTTTGCCTCTATTTTTAAAAAACATTCCATAAACATGTTGGCATGGGTAGCTCACTTGGGAAGAGCACCAATGGGCATGGGGCCCAGTGTTAATCTTCCTCATTGGCACGAGAGCATAACAGTCTACTAGCGCCAAGGCAAAAACATGTGTTTTTGATGATATGCTCAGGAAATTTTCAACAGAAGGAGTGTTGTCCTCATGGCAAGGGATGCAATGATGGTATTTGCAAGGCATGACACTTTGTTTTAGTCACATAAATGATCCTCCAATGTCTAGGATGGGAATTTTAAGGACAGTGACAAAATTTTGTGTAACACACGTTGCCTTAGGAAAAAATGTGCAAATCGGGGTGGATTGCACATGCAGATCCCTTGATGTCACAGCATCTGGAGAGCCTGCAGATCAAGAGGCGATCTGCATCGAGAACCAATTTGAAACCTTGACCCTAAAGCTTGGTGCAAGTGCACTCAAGTTCAGGTTGCATTGGTGGCTTTTGCTTCAGATTTGGCTGTGTGGCATAGAAGCCATAGTTTGCACCACAAGCTTCTACGGTTGAAGAGTTGCCAAAGGGAGAAGTTTCCTGCCTCCGTAGTAACAGGTTGTTGCAGCTCCTGAGAGGACCAAGTTGAGTCAGAAAGAAATCTGGAAGCGAGATAAGCTGGAACTTTTTTCAATATAGCTGCACTGTTAGACATATTTGACCCTGATGATATTTTATTCATGAGGTTTGGTGGTTTTGTTAATGACCACGATTATCGAGAGATACTATATGTTCTGCAACAGTGTGAGATTGAAGACTCACGAGTTTTTCTTTAGGAAGGATGTAAAGGGGAACATATGGTTGAAGATCAAGAAGACCCACTAGTCGTTCTTGAGTAAGGAAGTAAAGAGGAACATATTGTTGAAGATCAATTGGACGAGCCACATGAAGTTGATCGCAAAGACTTGGCAGAAGAAGACAAGGCTAGAAAGAATTCAAATTATGATGGTCTCATGAATGTTTCTATGTGTGCATATGTTAGCAACAACAACAAGGAAGAAGAAACAAAATTTGAAGAGGAATTAAAGTTTCTTGAAGCATGGCTTGAAACACCATGTCTTTATGAAGTCAACATGGAAGTTTCATCAATGAATGTTGAAGACAATATGTGATCCGGAAGGACCTTTTCACATGAAAAGAGCTTGGTGCCATGATGATTTGAAGTTGGTGACAAGTATTTAAGTGGGTGAAATTATGCTTATGCATTTAATTATGCATTTTATTAAACCCATGCATTATTGATATAAATTAATAATTGTGAGAGAATTTTTCCTCACATTATTCTTTAATGTAATTAGGGAAAATGGTTTTATGTGAGAAACCACCTCACACCAATTCTCTATTTTTTTGAATTATAGGTTGATAGAATCAAGGTCATGGTTGGAAAGTATTTAGGTGGTTTTGAGACTTTTCCCAATTATGGGCCTGAGATAGTTGGAGGTCCTAGTTTCATGAACTTTTTTTTTCTTCCTTGTAGTTAGGCCCTACAATTGTGGGTCTTGTAATTAATTCTCTTTGTTGGAGAGTGGGTGAGGAAAACTATATATATTCCTTATGTAAGCCATGAGGGTAAGGGAAGACAGGAGAGAATACTTAGCCATTGAGAGCCATAGTGCTTGGCTAATTCTCGGCCGAAGAGCTTGAATGTAAGAAATCTTACTTTGATGAAGGAATATAGAGGATCTGCATTCCAATTGAAGTAGATCTGGAGATGTAGCCCTAGAGAGATGGAGGGGTGAACTCTTTTACCAATTGGTTGTCTCTCTCTTACGTGCATGTATTTTCTTCTTGATATGTTAATTTTAGTTAGTTAGGTTTACGTGTTTATGCACTCTACTTGATAGACTAACATGCTCATTTAAGCCTGTATAAGCCATAGTCAATCAAAATATCTCAATACCATACACAATGGTTAGGGTAGTACTCGACCCGTGATCGGATCAAGTGGTATCAGAGAAGGTGACTACTTTGTAGGATGGGCAGAGGAGTGAAGCAAACTAAAAGACTGCAAGAGTTGCAAGAGATAAATGAAAATCTTCAAGCCGAAAATGCAGAATTGTGAAGACTGTTGCTCGATAAGCAGGAGCTTCAAGAGATGCTACGATCCAAAGAGGAGATATTGTCTAAATTGCAGAAGGTTGAGAAAACGGAGGCGAAATCTCAAACCAAGGTATATGGTGTCACTTCATGGTCTGTTCTCTCTCAATATGAAACTAATGTTGGCATGAAATTCCTCACGAAGATGGGGTATAGCGGAGGTGGACTTGGCATAAATGGCCAAGGAATCACCCAGCCATTGGAGGTTGTACCAAGACAACCATTTGTAGGTTTAGGTTATGGACAGGAAGAGAAAGGAGAATGCTCGAAGATAGCTGAATCAAAATCCATCTCTTCATCACCTGATTCCAAGAAGGGATTCAAGCCACCTAGTCTCCATCAGTTCAAGGACAAGTCAAGAAGGTATAACAGTCGTTCAAATTATTCTTTTCATAAGAGAAATGATCGCTTCTATAGATCTTCTAATCATGATGTAGTTAGGCATCATACAAAGAAAGAGTGGGTTAAGGAGACAGATGTGCCCACAAGAAGGGAGACCAAGAAGAATGAGAACCTTCTGAATCCTTCTATGATGAAGACAAATTTGAATGGGAAATGACATAATTTATGCAATTTCTGCAAGATCAGTGGCCATTGGGAGAAGAAGTGTTGGAAGTTGCACCCTGAAATTCACCACAAATCAAGAATACATCTTGTAAAAGAGCCCATGAAGAAGGAGGCTCCATTCACCATTCAAAAGGCACAATTACAAGAATAAAGTGCTTGGTGTCGGTTTGGTAAGAATTTCATGATGTTTCTGCAAGTTATATTTCTTCTCTTTTGCAAAATTTCAAGTTTTATGGGGGCAGGTATCTCTCTTTTGATGGGAATTGCTCAAAATTTTTCCAACTCAAAATCAAAAAAATATGGCACCATCGCGAATAGCTCAACAAGAGGAATCCATCAGTGCTTGAATCATGTCAAACGACCTCCGGATGGAAAATTTATTGCAACCTGAAGTATCACATGCATCTGCACTAATATTGGTGTGCCAGTTCTTTAAGAACTGAATCACTTCGAGTGACTACGATGATCAAGCATGTCAACAAAGGCATGGTTGATTAATAAAAGTGGATTTTGATGCTCACCACATTTTTTCCAATTAGTATTCTAATGAATAAGGTCTGAATTTTGGGTTCAAAATTCGTTGTCAGAGATCCTTCGAGGTTCTCCGGTTGTTCTATATGGCGAAGAAAATGTTTTTTTTTATCCTCCACATTGTGGTAAACAATGCAAGGGTTCTGAACCACAGTTTTCACACTATCGCACATATATCTGAGAACATCTGAAAAGAAAATTTTAGATATCCATGTCATTGATGGGAACCAAAGCCAAGGTTTGATTCTCAGAGACTTCCTAGCAACAAAAGAATCCAAAGACACAATAGCTGTATAGTCTTGGTTGGAGTTCACGGCTGTTTGGTGCGTGGAGATCCAAAGAGAAAAAAAAAATCAACGCTCTTGAATGGGATGAGACAACCTTATTACTAGCCTCAGGTATGTGTGCTACCACAACCGTGATTTTGGCATTAGTTCCAGTGGGGGGCACATAATTACTACCACCGATTATTATCGGCGAACCAGGCAGTTTATCCAAACAGTACTGCCAAAAATGGGAATCACAACCATGGTAATTGACCCCGCTGACATAGATTCTCTTGAAATGGATTTGGAGCAAAAAAATGTTTCTCTTCTCTTCTCCGAGTCTCCCAAAAACCTTTATATTCGATGTATTGACATTGAGCTGGTCTCCAAGATTTTTCATAAAAATGGTGTGTTGGTTTTTATAGGTTGTACTTTTGCAACACCTGTTAACCAGAAAGCGTTAGCACTTGGCGAAGACATTGTATTGCATTCAGAAACTAAATATTGCAAGTCATAATGATGTTATTATAGGCAGTTTGAGTGGTTCAAACAAGGTTATTGGCGTAGAACGCGCTTTTCACAATACCTTGGGAGGTCTATTAAGTCCAAATGCTACCTACCTGATTCTTCGTGGCATAAATACCCTGCACCTTCGTGTACAACAACAAAACTCAACAGCCTTAAGGATTGCTGTTGGAGCAGGGTCTCCCACACTGATGAAAGATGGTCTAATTTTGTATTATTTTGATTATATTTATTCTAGCGCAAGGGTGATAAGGCGGATAAAACCCCCAATATGTTGTAAGCAGGTAAATAGGTAAAACCAGGAGTCCCCAAACCACGGTTTGCGGACCATGGTAAGTCTAGGCTAAATTGGTATAAATAGTAAGTCTTTTTGAGTCGATAGGTAGAAGATGAATAGAAGGGAATGCTAAGTGCGGATTTTTAGTTCTGGGTTTCGGGTATTTGGGTCAGACTCCTATTGGTTGTGTGTGTAGAGATCCTTTGTCCTACTATGTTCGGACCCTGCTGGCTGTGTGCACAGGTGGGATTTGGGGTTATGTAAGAATCTGCTGATAATATATGAGAAGTATTGTTGGTATCTGGTTTTGGATCTATCTGTTATATGAATCTATGCTTTGTGTTAGATTTGTGATAAGGTACAAATTATTTGTATTATCTACTGTGTTTATCTATAAGATATGCTATCTGGTCTGTTGCATATACTGTAATTTATATCTTTGCTGGGTCGAACGCATGTGGATGTGGACCTAAGATCTAGATCTGTAATACTGTGTGCACCATGAATCTATTTAAGCTTGCAAACTAGCTCTGTTCCCATAAATCTGTGTGTTACATGTGGCTTGGCTTACATGCTCTCTTTCTGGGTGCAGAAACCTGGTTCTAGCACCCTCCCATACTGCTTCGGGTGAGACTTTGACCTGCGCATGAAGGTCACTGCCGAAAGGGCCAGTAGTATAGCGGTTTGTTGGAAAACCTTAATGTGAAAACCTGGGTCAGGACCCCTAAAGCCAACAAATGGTTCTGTTGCTGGGACCAGGAGAATTTTGAAAGAGCAGTCAGGTAATGCCAGAACGCCAAAAAGGAAGGTAGATATGGCTGTGAATTTAAAACTACCTACCTTCAAGGGTGCGGGTGATGAGGATATGGATAGGTTTTGGTTTGTTGTTGAATCAGTATGGACGACGCAAAACATTACAAGTGATTCAGTGAAGCAGGCCCAACTATATTTGGCTTTCGAGGAAAGAGCTCTAGATTGGTATATGGGTTACATTGGACAACATGCAAATGCAACTATTGATGAGATCAAAACTGCACTAAAGAAGCAGTTCAAAAAACCTAAGTCCTATTCGCAGATAGTCAACGAACTAAAAGACATCAAGCAGTGACCATCTGAGTCTATATGGGAAGCGTACTAGCAATTAAAAAAAGCAATCCGAGAAGGAGGGTTCAAGTATGACGATAAGCAACATACGGAATGGTTTATTTCTATGCTCTTGCCATACTTACGGATACTAATGGGTCACCAAACTATTGACGCACAGGAGAAGGCGTTAGAATTAGCCATGAAGCTGGAAGTTGCGCCAAGGGACGAGACTCAGTTGGGTGTACAACAAATACAGGGTCAACTAGAAGCTATGCAGGTTGAAATCCAAAGTCTACACAAGGAGCACGAAACAAGGTCTAGTCTGCTACAATCCCCAGACACTAGGAAGCTGAGGAAACCTCTGCTATGGTACAATGATTGTCAGGTTGAAGGATCGCATGATACTCATCACTGTCCCTGCCTAGCAGCATACGTCCTAGAAGTAAAATAGCGATGGTGAGGATTTTGCAGGTCCGTAGGCCACGATGAACAAAAATGCTAAACATATGACTTAATGATGGATCGAGGAAGTATATATCGAATGAGATCGGAGTCTGGATCACCTAGATCGTCCATCAGTAGCAGAAGTTCCCCTACTAGAAGCGGGAATAGGGGGCAAGGGCGAAGCACAAGTGGAGAACGAGGACAGTTAATCTGTTATAACTGTGGGGAGGTAGGTCATTTTGCAAGAGACTATGCGCAGCCGTCTCTACCAACCTGCAGATATTGCAGGGGGTGGGATCATGTGGTCGAAGATTGTCTAGTCCTGATAGCCAGAATAAAAGAGAAGCAACATAAACCTACGCAGAATATTCAGAGGGTCAAGGCTAAACCTCTATCAGAAGGGGCCAATATTAATGTTATAACCTGTAGTGGCATGGCCACAGGTGGGAGTATGGAGAAGGCTGAAGCTAAGCTGCTAATTAGAAAAGTGCCCATCAAGCAGGATGGGTTAGATTTGGCTAAAGAAAAGGAGGCTTTTGTCACAGCTCGCCAGGAGATTGATAGTACAAAGGTACCTGCGCACACTATGGAAAATGAGGAGGTGGGAGTATTCCTGCAAGCATGCATGAAGCTCCTTCGCAATCAGCAAGTTGTGGCGACCCTCCAGGCTCTAATCAATAACTGTACATGTATAAAAAATTTGGTTGTAAGACTAAAAGATGTCCATAAGCTGTATAAACAGGTGAAGCGCACTAGGTGGGAGATGTGATTGACAACAAAAATCAGTGACTATGAGATGAATTAGGTCATCCTTGACTTGGGGTCAGATGTAAATGTCCTCCCTAAACAAACATGGTTACGGATGGGGAAACCTCATCTCGAATGGTCAGATATCTAGCTTGCGTATGGCCAATCAGCAGAAAATAGTCCCATTTGGGAGGCTATCACAGTTAGTCGTCGATATCACTGCGATTAAGGTACTAGTAGAATTTGAGGTTATTCAGATTGAGGAGGATACAGACCCCTACCCGGCACTCCTAGGGCTAGGTTGGGCCATCGACATGGGCATTGTCATTAACTTAAAAAAATGCAGCATCGTATTTGAAGTCGATGGGACATGGGTGATCGTCCTTTTAGACCTGATGGAGGGAGAGCGATACACCGAACCTGTATAGAAAAAAGACGAATTAGAATGCATCTATAAGTTGACCACCTAAGATCAAGAGTGGGTCAATCCTACAGACGAAGGTATGCTTTGCTGGGAAAAAGAGAGTGAATTCTTATCCGACACCGATGACGAAATGGACAACTGGAAAAAAAAGTTACACGATGTATCTGCGCTACGCCGCATATCCACGGAGGTAAGGGAACTACCCTTATTTTATGGATCAGGAGAAGTTGAGACATTTTTGCGAAAACTTGAGGAAGAGGTCCCAGAAGAAAGGCGGTTATGGGCCCTTAATTTGGCCCTACATGCCACACTCGCGAGATGGTGGGAAACCCACAAGGCGGCACTTCCGAACTGGGAAAGATGTCGGGAAATAATGGTCCTTCAATTTGAAGCTTCGCCTCAGATAAGAATTGCAAATTTCTTCGGCTCAAGAAACCTGCGCGAACATTTGCAAGCGTGGGTGGATAATTGGTAGAATCAAAACTCCAAGGAATGGGTTCATTCGTTTATCCACACATTAGGCCCAATCTCGACTGCCTGGTACTTGGATGCGGAGCTGCATCAGCGGACCTCTCTCTCGAAAAACTTGCAGGAGGACTTTATCAGGACCTTTGGGTTGGTCGGAGGTTCGGAAGCATTAGACGAAGCTCTGCAGGACCTAGATGTGTATATATTTGGTAACGCTAATCCATCTACTACAGTCAGGGAACCAACCTGGGATATGAAAATGGGAGACATCACCAATTTCTGCGATATTATGATCGCTGAGGAAGAAGACAATCCGTGCAATGTATTTATTCCAGAATCTAAAGGTTGTCGCACAGTTGCAGGACCTTCACTACAAATGGTAGATGTAATGAAACCGCTAAAGCTGCGCGAAGTCAATATTGGGATGGAAACCCAGCCCAAGTTGGCCAAGATTGGTGACTATTGGGATAATGACACCATCAGCAAGGTGGCGGAGTTGCTGACATAATATTAGGACCTCTTTCCAACCAAATTCTCTGAACTCAAGGGAATCATTGGCGATCTGGGAGTTATGCACATCACGCTCAAGCCTGATGCCCAACCAATCAAGTAGTGACCTTACCAATTGAACCCGAAGCACAAACAAAAAGTGAAGGAGGAATTGGATAAAATGCTCACTTCTGGCATCATAGAGCCAGTTGAACAGTCAGACTGGATCAGCCCGATGGTTGTTCAAGAAAAGAAAACAAAGGGGGAAATTTGGATCTGCGTTGACCTACGCAAGTTAAATGATGCCTGCATACATGACCCGTTCCTGACGCCCTTTTCAGATGAAATACTAGATAGTGTAGGTGGTCAAGAGGTGTACTCATTTACCGATGGGTTCTCGGGCTATCATCAGATCTGCATTGCCCTAGAAGACCACAGTAAAACTACGTTTGCCACTAAATGGGGATCCTTCTAGTATACTGTAATGCCATTCGGACTCAAGAATGCTCCAACTATCTTCTCACGTGTCGTGGTTGCAGTGTTCATAGAATTCAACCACAAGTTTGTAGAAGTCTACTTTGATGATTGGACTGTATTTGGCTTAGTACGAATGCATGTCTCGAACTTGCGCTTAATGTTAGATGCCTGCCGCAAATACCAAATCTCCCTCAACATCAAGAAGTGTATTTTCTACGTACCTTTCGGAATTTTACTTGGGCATATAGTCTGCCAGCAAGGGCTGAAGATGGTGTTAGTGCCAGTCTAGTCACACTGCCATCAGTGATCAAAACTGCTCTTTTGCATTTGCATATTAGGTGTCTCATACCGAATAAATTTCACCATTCCACTAGGTCATGGATTCATTAATGGTAGTATTTTTTTATCAGTTTTCCCTCATGAGGTACTTGCTGATTTTCCTCCCCATGGTCTTCAGTCATCAGTCTCTTTCATTCTCAAAATCATATCAGTAGGTCATAGGATGGGTCTCATTAGTCTCTAAGGTCTCGCCATGGTCAAATTAATGAGTCAAGTGTCAAATAAAGATCAGCAAGGTCATGAGGAAGTCAATAAATACAAATTCACAGCACCAGGAAGATCATAGATATCATTTGTTCGGTTTTATGATATTTTTCCTTTTAGCCACAATTCAGAAGCTGTTATCTCCACAAAGTGATGTCCCTGCCTTTCAGAGAAGTTTTCTGCAGCATGTTCAGCGCCAAATAATCTTCAAAGTAGATCCATCAAAAAGATCCCGGAAAGAGCTTTCCAACGGTATACTACACTCTAAAAACTGACTTCTGGATTGAATTTTATGCTTAAGTGAAGTAAAATTCCCTAAGCCCCCTCCCTATTTCCCATGTTTCCCTTTTAACTTTATGTTCAAATCCCTTTAAAAACCCCTTTCATCCCCCTTCCAATTTTAATATCGCATTATAAACCATTTAATAAAAACATGCGATTTATTTCTAACCACTTCCCCACCATTACCCTTGAAACTTTATTATAAAATCAAAGTTTCTATTATATATAAACCCCACTTCTTATCGCAAATCGCAAAATTCATTTGTATGCCCCGATGAGCCAATCGCAAATATCTCCGATGCGATCTGCCGATCACACAAAACCCCGATCATCACAATCGCAACTTTCCCCGATCCGATCGCATCGCAAATTTTATATATGCGACCCGATCGCACCCCCGATCTAATCCCTCCAATGCGATTGATCGTGCCCTCCTCCGATTGCAAGCATTTCCGTCGCAACTCCCGATCGCATCAAAAATTTTGTCCTCCCGATTCGATTACCCCCTTGGGCCCCACCACAGCACTTCCGCCCATTCATAAATAAATTTCTTTGCCCTTTGTAATCCGAAACTAAGGTTATATTGATTTATACAAGGGCATTTCTCCCCAATCGCATCGGAAGAAAATCATGTTGTAATATGCTTGCCCCAAAGTCCCGATTCCGATTGCGATTGCACTGTGTTTTAAATATGATATCCCTCTGCCGGTTCATTCCGATTGCAATTACCGTTATATGATATCTCTCCGCTCTTGCTCCGACTCCGATTGTGATTTGCATGTGGCTCCCGCCGCCATCTCCCTTCCTTTTTCCCATTTAAAATACATTTTTCCCTTCACAAAGCATGCGATTTCATTCGGTTCTATTTCTCTGGCATTTTATTAAAAAGTCAAAAAACAAAGAAATAATGGAAAGCGAAACGGCAGAGGCCGAGAACCAGCGTTGTAACAATCACATCTTCAGTTACGATTCAAAGGGATTTACACTACAAATTTCACCTCTTCATTGGTTATCGACAGATTCGAGTGGAAAAATGTAACACTGCTCCTTCTTAGGAGAGATGGATGGCCCTTCAGTTTCAGTTCTTGAGCTGCTATAACAGCTCCTCTTTCTGTCGATCTATATTCCCACAAAATCTGTCTATTTATTGTAAATTATAAACATTTGTAAAGGGCTGAAAGTCTGAGGTCTGAAAACTCAGAAATAGGGGGATAGTGTGGCAGTGAGCTCCGCACGCCATTGTATAGTTTGGAAGGGAATTAATAAAGTGATGCAGCTCTGATTCATGGGATTCATGTGGTATGAGTTTTAGCATATGTCTCTCCTTAGTGTTTCATATGTACATTGTTATGTTTCATCATTCATTCATAAACATTTCCAGTTGAATGTTTTCAAGTTAGAAAGGTAGAATCCATTTTATATGCTCTACCTTGGGGAGTCATTCATACTCTGTGTGTTTTCTTCGGTTTGAAAAGGATTCATTCATTATGCCCTTTTCAGCTTCTCAACAGTCCTTCCACTCCATCTTATCTCAACTTGATTGCTAAATCTCCTGCCTATCTTGCCCCATGAAATAATCTGTCTTTGATTTAATTCCTCGTTTCATACTGTCCTTTTGTCCCATACATCCTTGAAAATTCAGTCATTTATCAAAACCTCTTTTACATTCATATACCTAGCCTAAAATCAATTCATTATTGTGTTATTGAATATCTATTCTACGGAGAGAGCCCTCTCCTTTCCTTGTAGGGCTAGCTACAAGGCTGAGCGTGGTTTAGTTGTTACCCTGATTTTCCTTTTTCAGCATGAGGTTCAGATTGGGTGCTAACATCTCTGGCGACCATATTGGGGACTATTACAAACTTTTTGCATAGAAGATTTTTCACCCCAGTAATATTTTTCTTGGAAAGTCTTGATGATGATATTTCAGAGTTTTCTAGGCTGATATAAATATTGTACAGTAGTAAGTTTACCACACTGGCTTCAAGGAGATATACAAGGGCTAATCCTGATCCAAACCCTCCCCCTGTGTTTGAAAATCCAAATCTTATCCCAAGAATAGTAAGAAGACAAGAGGGATCGCTAAGTCCTACACCTATTCTCAGGTCCCATACTTGGCCCAGTGAGTGGTTTTTTGTAGAAGAGATTTCTTTTGATGAGAGTTTTGAGCTTTCTTTGTTTAGAAATAAGTCTAAAACTACACTTGAAGACACGGTTTTAGATCCGGAGTTTCTTGTAGATATTGAAGTTCAGAGAGAAAATTCCTCCATTGATGACTACATTTTGAACTCTCCTCAGTCCATCACTGTAACTAATATTCCCGAGGTTTCAGAATCATCAGGGCCAGCATTCCATCCTCCTGATTCATCAGCATTCCCATCGGTCAATTCCCAGTTTTCATCTCCTCCATCAACACCCACCTCAAATTCCAGTACTACAAACGCCGTGGTAAATCCTCCCAGAATAATGGCTGCCTGGTATGCACACCTGGTTTTACCCCAGGTCCTCAATGATATGCCTGCTAACTATCAAAGTAAAATTCCAATCTTTGATGCCACTCAAAGCATCACATCCCAGCAACATGTTGATAAGATGAATGATTTTTTTGATCTTCATGAGGTAGAGGAAGAGAATGTAACCACTAGACTGTTTGTTGAAAGCTTTGGAGGTGAAGTTAGAAAATGGTTTAGAGCCTTACCAGCAGGCTCTATTCACACTTTATAGGAGTTACTCACACAGTTCTTAGATCGATGGGAGGTGAAAAGGAATCCACACCAAATTCTATCTGAATATGAGAATATGAAAAGAAATGTGGGTGAAACTGTGCAAGACTATTGTTTAAGGTTCAATGTTGCATACAATGCTATTCCGACTAACCTCAAACCTCCCGTGGATTCAGCTATGCTGAATTTTACGGATGGTTTTGATGCCGAAATGGCATATTAGCTGCGTGAAAGAGATCCACCATCGCTTGAAGACATGCAGAAGATAGCAGTAAGCGTTGAGGCTAATCTGCTAGCTAGAAGAGCTCGAGCCAGAGCTGAAAAGAAAGTTGTGGTGAAAGAGGAGGCTTCCCCTTCGGACAACAAAATGGAAACACTAATTCATACAATGGAAAGGATGGTTGAACGATTAACGATTTCAGAGAGACCTGAACCCCAAATAAGAAATCCGAATTTTAGAGGAAAACAACAGCCGCAATTCAGAATTAGATAGAGAGAACAGAAGGCGCAGGACCAAGCGGCACCACAGCAGCAGATTAAAACGCCTTTGTAGCAGAACTACGTGTAAGGGACTGACTCAGATGACGATGGTCCTCTGTTTGAAACCAATAATTTTTTCACAGCTGATGGTGCGCCCATTTTCCTCACAGAAGACGAAGAATACACAGTGGCGACTCCAGACATTCAAGGGGACGAAAATTTCATTTTGGCCAATGAAGTGGTGTTAGAAGAAGAATCTGATGACTACCAGAGAGGGTATATGAACACTATATCGGCCCAGCAAAGGCAGTATTCTCTGAGGAACAGAAACGTCACCATCAGTCCCATTCAAAAGAGAAAAGAACTCCAAATGAAGGACGAAGCACGGAAGAAAGGAAAAGAGCTGGCCAATCCTTCATTCAGCAAAGCACCCGCAGTTACTAATACAGCAAATGGAAAAATCCAACAGAACACAGCGAAGGAGCAAACGGAGAAGAAATACCCTCCTATTAAAGAGGTAGAAAAAGCTCCCTCCTTTAATTTAGAAAGTGAAATTTCCAAGTTGAAAGTGTCTGTGCCCTTGACCGAGTTGGTGAAGAATAGTGCATATAAAAGTCAGGTATCTAAAGTCTTGCAAATTTACCCTCTTTTTGATATGGTTAATGTGAAAGATGACTACCCTGAACTTATTTTTGGTCCAGCCACACAAGAGTCTGATGAAAATGAAGTTCCCCCCTTTTACCTAAGCCTTAGATTGCATGATTTTATCTTGCATAACACCATGTTGGACTCCGAGGCCTCACATAATTTGATCCCTAAAGCTTTCATGGAAAAGTTAGGCCTCGATGTTACTAGAAAATACCACGATTTGTATTCTTTTGACTCAAGTAGGGTCCATTGTATTGTCCTCATCAAATATTTAGTAGTGTCTTTAAATCAAATCCCAGCCAAAAATTTCTTGATGGATGTAGTTGTTGCTGATGTCCCACCACGGTTTGGAATTCTTCTATCTAGGTCTTGGGGTGCAAAAATTAAGGGAACCATACAACTTGACTTCTCTTATGCCACAATCCCTGTATTCGGTCAGTTGAGGAAGTTATATAGGGAAAATAAAATGAAATATATGATTACTAGCAAAGACAAGCCTGTAAACCATCCCATCAATGTAGTCCACACAGATTTAGAGTCTTTTGTCTTATATTCAGATGGTGGTTTAAATGATGAGGATGTTCAGTTGGTACAAGTGGAGGAGATACCTGAGATTTCAGATAATTTCAGAGAGGTCCTCAAAAAGGAAAGGGAAAAAGCAGTGAACACTTCTAAAAATCCTACCTGCCAGCAGCAAAGAGACAATGAACAGCCAGAAATCAGCCAAGGTAAAGAAGAGAAAGAAGAAAATTTCCAGCACCTTCAAGAAGAAGAAGAAGGCCTGTGGAGTATGGATTTTGATGGAGCTGTTGGTAAGGATGGAGCTGGAATTGGAATATGGATTAGGAGTCCTATGTTTCAGCTTGAAAGAGTCCCTAGTAATGTTAGAGTATGTGCTTATAAGTTGGCTTTTGATTGCTCCAACAATGAAGAAGAGTATGAAGCTCTAATTGCAGGCCTCAAAATATTGAAGAAGTTGAAGGCGAAAAGGATTTCTGTGTATGGTGACTTTGAGTTGATAATCAAGCAGGTGAAAGGAGAATACCAAGAAAAACATCCAAGACTGAGGGCATACAGAAATGCAGTTCTGGACATCTTGAATACATTCCCAAAGTACACTTTGACAGCAGTGCCCAGGATGTAGAATCTTATTTCCGATACTCTTGCCACTACTGCGAGCAACCTGAAGATTCTGATGAACTCCAACAACAAGTTTGAGATCCATGCAAACATAGGCCTACTGTTCCAGATAATTTAAGGTATTGGCAAGTATTTTGGGATGATAATGAGATCAATGCATTTTTGCAGGGTGATGGAAAATTCAAGGACACTCCCATAGAAGGTGAGTATGTGGTTGATGATCAAGAATTGGAAACAAACTAGATGGACATATTGCAGCTGAAAGATAATGTGATTCCTAGAGGTCTCATACCTTTAGAGGAGCTATTTGATTAGGAAAATGTTTCAAATAAGCCAAGCTTGGTGCCCACAGAGAAAGGAGTTAAAGATGTGAACCTTGGAACACTTGATCAGCCCAAGTTCGTGAAACTGTCAAAGACATTGTCCCTTGAAGCGAAGGAGAAGTATGTGAAGTTGCTTTCCAAATTTTCTGATGTATTTGCATGGGATTATTCAGACTTGAAGGTGTATGATAATAATATAATTCAGCATACTATTCCTATCAAGCCGGATCAAAAACCTTTCAGACAAAAGCTGAGAAGAATCAATCCGAAGCTGCTGCCATCCATCGAAAAAGAGGTAAACAGATTGTACAAAGATGTTATCATAGTCCCCATTAGATTTTCTGACTGGATTTCAAATTTGGTCCCGGTACGTAAGAAGACTGGAGAAATAAGGTTGTGCATAGATTTTCGGAACTTGAATAAGGCCTCTTTAAAGGAAAATTATCCACTTCTGAAAATGGACCATATTTTGTAGAGAGTAGTTGGAGCATCCAGGATGTCACTACTTGATGGCTACTTAGGCTACAACCAAATATTGGTGCATGAGAAGGACCAAGATAAAAATGCCTTCACAACACCCTGGGGAACCTTCCAGTATGCCAAAATGCATTTGGACTGAAGAATGCAGGAGCTACTTTCCAGGGTGCAATGGACATTACTTTTGCCAATGAAAAAGATGTGTTTCTGGTTATTTATTTGGATGATTTGATAGTGTTTTCAGGATCAGATGATGAGCATTTTCACCATTTGAGAGTTGTTTTTCAGCGATGCTGAGAATTTGGAATTTCTCTCAATCCCAAGAAGTGTCTCTTTGCCATGGATGAAGGCAAGTTGCAGGGGCATATAATCTCCAAATATGGTATTCACATCGATCCAGCTAGAGTGGAGGAAATTCAGCTCATAGACCTGCCACGAAACAAGAAAGAGATTCACGCTTTTAATGGTAAGATGAACTTCTTACGTCGATTTATACCCAATCTGGCTGAACATTTGAGGGAAATGACTAACATGTTGAAGAAGGAAAACACTGTCAAGTGGAGTGAAGAAGCCATCAAGTCATTCAATCTAGTGAAGTTCGCTTTGTCCAATGCCCTAGTGCTGATCAGTCCCGACTACACTCAAGACTTTATCATATTTTTGTTTGCATCTGAGCATAGTTTGGCCGTTGTTTTAATGCAAAAGAGAGATGAGGTAGAAAATCCAATTGCCTTTTTCAGTAGGACTATCAGAGATGCTGCTTTAATATATAACATTATTGAAAAACAAGCATTGGCTCTTATCAAGGCATTGAAGGATTTCAGGGTCTATATTCTGCATTCACATACTATAGCATATGTGCCTAACGCAGCAGTGAAGGATGTGTTGATGCAAACTGATCCAGAAGGCCGAAGAGGTAAATGGATAGCGGCCATGTTGGAGTACAATATAGAGATCAAGCCCACGAAGTTGATCAAAGGCCAAGGCTTGGCGAAATTGATGGCCCAATCAAATCTGCATGCTTTAGATATAAACCTCATAACAGCAGTGGCAGAAGATGAAGATGAAGGTTTGCTGGTCCCAATTTTAGATATTTTTCTGCAGTCCCCGTGGTATTCAGATATCGTCTATTTCCTTCAGCATTTTTCACCTCCTACGGGCATGTCTAAGAGTAAGGGTAGATCTCTAAAGCTAAAATGTGCAAAATACTGCATTTTAGACAGTGCTCTGTATTGGAAAGATCCAGGAGGAATTCTGCTCAATTTTTTGGTTGAAGAAGAAGCTCAGAAGGTAATGCACAATTTCCATAAAGGTGACTGTGGTGGTCACCTGTTTTGGAAAACTACAGCGAACAAGGTATTGAGAGCCGGGTATTATTGGCCCACATTTTTTTCTGATTTATATAAGATGGTGATGAAATTTCATGAATGCCAAATCTTCCAAGGGAAGAAGAAATTTCTTCCACTCCCTTTGAAACCAGTTTCAGTGAACGCACCCTTCCAGCAGTGGGGGCTCGATTTCATTGGAGAAATTCATCCCGCATCCTCAGCACAGCACCGATGGATATTGACCGGGATAGATTACTTTATGAAATGGATCGAGGCCATCCCAGCTAGGCAAGCGACATACACGGTAATCATTCAATTCCTGGAATCGAATATTTTATCTCGTTTTGGTTGCCCATGTAAAATTGTGACAGATAATGCAGCCGCATTCAGATCAAAGAAAATGATCGATTTCTGTGACAAATACAACATCATGCTAGGCCATTCAACGACGTATTATCCACAAGGAAATGGCCTAGCTGATTCATCTAACAAATCATTGGTAAATATAATTAAGAAAATGCTGGAGGCAAACAAAAGAAACTGGCACCGAAAGCTCACCAACGCACTGTGGGCAGACAAAGTTAGTAGTAAAATATCAATAGGTATGTCACCATTTGAGCTGGTTTATGGTACTGATGCTGTCTTTCCTACATCCCTTACAGTCTCAGTTATGAGATTATTTCAAGAAGTTGATAGCGAGGACAATGAAAATCAACGAAGGATCAATCAAATGATCCACCTTCAACAAACAAGAGAGGAAGTGTCACAGAACGCTATTCAGTTGCAGGAGAAAATAAATAAGATATATGACAGGAAAACAAAAGAAGAAAAGTTTCAGCTGGATGATATAGTGTTGAAATGGGATGCCAGAAATGAAGACAAAGGGAAGCATGGTAAGTTCGACAATCTTTGGAAAGGACCATACAGGATCTCAACATACAGAGGACAGAATGCCTTCTTTCTCTCAGAAATGGATGGCCAAGATTGCCTTGGAGGAGCAGTAAATGGTCGGATTTTAAAGCACTACCATTATTGACAACAAAGGATCAAAATTTATGTCATCATCATTGTATATACCATGTTATTTTCAGAGTTCAGAGTGCACAGTCATTGAAGTTTGGGGCCCGAGGTGAAGGCTATAAAGCTTGGATGATATGTGTATGATATGGATTTATTTCAGTTCTCAGTCTTAGTCTTGAAGTCAGTGTCACTCTACATTGTGTCAATTTTTCAGTATTTTTGACTCCATGCCCAATGGATAAGGCTACTTGGTCTACGGTGTTCTTGGCACCTCCAAGGAGCTACCATCCCCAATGGAGCCAATGTTAGTGCTAGTCTAGTCACATTGCCATCAGTGAGCAAAACTACTCTTTTTCATTTTCATATTAGGTGTCTCATACCGAATAAATTTCACCATTCCGCTAGGTCATGGATTCATTGATGGTAGTATTTTTTTATCAGTTTTCCCTCATGAGGTACTTGCTGATTTTCCTCCCCATGGTCTTTAGTCATCAGTCTCTTTCATTCTCAAAATCATATCAGTAGGTCATAGGATGGGTCTCATTAGTCTCTAAGGTCTTTCCATGGTCAAATTAATGAGTCAAGTGTCAAATATAGATCAGCGAGGTCATGAGGAAGTCAATAAATACAAAGTCACAGCACTAGGAAGATCAAAGATATCATTTGTTTGGTTTGATGCTAGCTTCACCTCAAAACCATGTTTTGAGGTGAAAGCATGATATTTTTCCTTTCAGCCACAATTCAGAAGTTGTTATCTCCACAAAGTGATGTCCCTACCTTTCAGAGAAGTTTTCCACAGCATGTTCAGTTCCAGATCATCTTCAAAGAAGATCCATCAGAAAGAGTCTGGAAAGAGCTTTCCAACCGTATACTACACTCTAAAAGCTGACTTCTGGATTGAATTTTATGCTTAAGTGAAGTAAAATTCCCTAAGCCCCCTCCCTATTTCCCATGTTTCCCTTTTAACTTTATGTTAAAATCCCTTTAAAAACCCCTTTCATCCCCCTTCCGATTTTAATATCGCATTATAAACCATTTAATAAAAATATGTGATTTATTTCTAACCACTTCCCCACCATTACCCTTGAAACTTTATTATAAAATCAAATTTTCTATTATATATAAACCCCGATTCTTATCACAAATCGCAAAATTCATTTGTATGCCCTGATGAGCCAATTGCAAATATCTTCGATGCGATCCGCCGATCACACAAAACCCCGATCATCGCAATCGCAACTTTCCCCGATCCGATCACATCACAAATGTTATATATGCGACCAGATCGCACCCCCGATCTAATCCCTCCGATGCGATTGATTGCGCCCTCCTCCGATCACAAGCATTTCCGTCGCAACTCCCGATCGCATCACAAATTTTTTCCTCCTGATGCGATTACCCCCACTCCCCTCTGATATAGCGATGTGATTGACCCCTTGGGCCCCACCACATCACTTACGCCCATTCATAAATAAATTCCCTTGCTCTTTGTAATCCAAAACTGTGATTATATTGATTTATACAAAGGCCTTTCTCCCCAATCGCATCGGAAGAAAATCATATTGTAATATGCCTGCCCCAAAGTCCCGATTCCAATTGCGATTGCACTGTGTTTTAAATATGATATCCCTCTGCCGGTTCATTCTGATTGCAATTACCGTTATATGATATCTCTCCGCTCTTGCTCCGACTCCGATTGCGATTTGCATGTGGCTCCCGCCGCCATCTCCCTTCCTTTTTCCCATTTAAAATACATTTTTCCCTTCACAAAGCATGCGATTTCATTCGATTCTGTTTCTCTGGCATTTTATTAAAAAGTCAGAAAACAAAGAAATAATGGAAATCGAAACGGCAGAGGCCGAGAACCAGCGTTGTAATAGTCACATCTTCAGTTACGATTCAAAGGGATTTACGCTACAGATTTCACCTCTTCATTGGTTATCGGCAGATTCAAGTGGCAAAATGTAACACTGCTCCTTCTTAGGAGAGATGGATGGCCCTTCAGTTTCAGTTCTTGATCTTTTATAACAGCTCCTCTTTCTGTCGATCTATATTCCCACAAAATATGTCTATTTATTGTAAATTCTAAACATTTATAAAGGGCTGAAAGTCTGAGGTTTGAAAACTCAGAAATAGGGGAATAGTGTGGCAGTGAGCTCCACGCTCCATTGTATAGTTTGGCAGGGAATCAATAAAGTGATGCAGCTCTGATTCATGGGATTCATGTGGTATGAGTTTTAGCATATGTCTCTCCTTAGTGTTTCATATGTACATTGTTATGTTTCACCATTCATTCATAAACATTTTCAATTGAATGTTTTCAAGTTAGAAAGGTAGAATCCATTTTATATGCTCTGCCCTGGGGAATCATTCATACTCTGTGTGTTTTTTTCAGTTTGAAAAGGATTCATTCATTATGCCCTTTTCAGCTTCTCAACAGTCCTTCCACTCCATATTATCTCAACTTGATTGCTAAATCTCCTGCCTATCTTGCCCCATGAAATAATCTGTGTCTTTGATTTAATTCCTCATTTCATACTGTCCTTTTGTCCCATACATCCTTGAAAATTCAGTCATTTATCAAAACCTCTTTTACATTCATATACCTAGCCTAAAATTAGTTCATTATTGTGTTATTGAATATCTATTCTACGGAGAGAGCCCTCTCCTGTCCTTGTAGGGCTAGCTACAAGGCTGAGCGTGGTTTAGTTGTTACCCTGATTTTCCTTTTTCAGCCTGAGGTTCAGATTGGGTGCTAACAGATGGATCCTGCCAAGATTGTTGTCATCATCAACCTGGCTGTCCCCAAAACTAAAAAATAGTTGCGCTCAATTCTGGGACATATAGGCTACTATAGAAAGTTCATTCAGGGGTACGCACTAATCACAGCGCCGCTTGAGAAGCTACTTAAGAAGGATGTCGCATTTTTTTGGGGCGAGGAATGTCAGAAAATTTTTGAACTACTAAAAGAAAAGATGGTTTCGGCACCTATTCTTGTCTTTCCTGATTGGATGAAGGAATTTCATGTACACGTAGATGCCTCGGGCATCACTTTAGGAGTCATCCTTACGTAATTAGGCGAGGGGGACATTGATCATCCAATCACCTTTGCTAGCAGAAAGCTCTCAAATGTTGAATGTAATTATGCAACAACAGAAAGGGAAGGACTGGCTATGGTCTACGCACTACAAAAATATTGCCACTACTTTCTCGGAGGTCACTTCAAAATGTATACTGACCATTCGGCCTTAAAATACCTG
Organism: Pinus albicaulis; assembly: GCA_034641835.2. Classification (NCBI taxonomy): domain Eukaryota; kingdom Viridiplantae; phylum Streptophyta; class Pinopsida; order Pinales; family Pinaceae; genus Pinus; species Pinus albicaulis. The sequence continues at coordinate 113,442,604 of CM076578.1, read as the reverse complement.
GTGAATAAGCCTATGTTGGGGGGCGGGGGAATTCACCGATCGCTATTTTTGTTCCAGGAATATAACTTCAAAATCATAGTTAAACCAAGCAAGCTAAACGCGGGACCAGATCACCTATCCCGTATTGATACTGGAGAAGAACCTACTAATCTGGAAGAAGGCCTACATGACACACAACTATTCACCATTAAGGTTGTCGATGCACACTTTGCTGATATCATCTAGTTCCTAACTACCGGTATGGCACCAAAAGACTACTCGGTCCAGCAAAAGGAGGAGTTGGTCACACGAGCGGTAGATTTTACTATCATCGCGGGCCACCTATATAAGTTAGGTGCGGATGAAGTAATACGTAGGTATGTTCTGGAGCATGAGCGATAAGCCATCCTAATAGAAGGCCATGAAGGAATATCAGGTGAGCACTATGTGGGCAAAGCAATGGCGCAGAAGATTTTACAGGCTGGGCTATGGTGGCCTATGGTACATAGTGATTCTCGGGATTATTACAGAGCTTGTAATACATGTCAACGAGCGAGGCGGCCATCAAGGAGCAATGAGATTCCCTTACAACCACAAATGGCCCTGCAAGCCTTCAATAAATGGGCCATATATTTTGTTGGACCCATTAATCCACCAGGAAAGAAAACAATCACCCGTTATATAATCACTGCCAAAGATTACATGACCCGATGGGCAGAAGCCCAAGCAGTAAGATATTATACTACGGAGACTACTACGCGCTTCATTTTTTAGCAAATTCTCACCCGCTTTAGGTGCCCCAAGATCCTCATGAGTGATCGGGGCACACACTTTGTTAATGAAACCATCCAAGCCTTGACTGAAGAATTCCAGATTCATCATGCAAAAAGAACTCCTTATCAGCCACAGGCCAATGGGGCTATTGAAGCATTCAATAAAATATTGGAACAGGTGCTAACCAAGGTCTGCAACGCCGACCATAGTGATTGGGACGTGCACATCCCATCAGTTCTCTGGGCCTATCAAATCACTTGCAAAAAGTTAACAGGAAAAACCCCCTTTCGATTGACTTACGGCAAGGAGGCCATCATGCCCATAGAGTATATTGTTCCTAGTCTACGTATTGCAGCCTTTACAAACATGGATGACCCAGACGTCCTTGAAGAATGCCTGATGCAGCTCACCGCCCTCAAGGAAGACCGGTTTATGGCCAACTTTCATCAGCAAGTCTAGAAAACGCGTGATAAGGCATGGCATGACCGTCATATCTGCCAGAGGAAGTTTGCAAAAGATGACTTGGTACTCTTATATGACAGCCAGTTTGCGAAGCACCCAGAAAAGTTTCGACAACATTGGTTGGGTCCCTATCTAGTCAAGGAAATCACGGATGGAGGAGCTGTCTGGTTGGCCACCCTACAGGGTGATATGCTTCCAGGATACTTTAATGGTAGTAGGCTCAAACCATATCATATGAAATGACTACATGGCCGGAGTAGCTGCAATTTTTCGCCCAGGCCACAGTAGTATCATCAGGGACTTTGAACGCACGAGTCGACTGGAGAAATATCTGGAACACTACTTTGTAGTGCAACCCTTCGACAATGGAGGATAATGATTGTGCAGACACTGAAGGTACCTCTTTCCTGGAATAGAGATGCACACGAAAGAGGCAGGAAGACCTACGACCACCGTGACTCAGGACGAGTCACAAGATTGTGTTGGGGGACTGTTGGAGCAGAGTCTCCCACACTGATGAAAGCTGGTCCAATTTTGTATTATTTTGATTATATTTAGTCTAGCGCATGGGTGATAGGGCAGATAAAAGCCCCAATATGTTGTAAGCGGGTAAATAGGTAAAACCAGGAGTCCGCAAACCACGGTTTGCGGACCATGGTAAGTCTAGGCTAAATTGGTATAAATAGTAAGTCTTTTTGAGTCGATAGGTAGAAGATGAATAGAAGGGAATGCTAAGTGCGGATTTTTTAGTTCTGGATTTCGGGTATTTGGGTCGGACTCCTGCTGGCTGTGTGCATGGAGATACTTTGTCTTGCTGTGTGCGGACCCTGCTGGCTATGTGCACATGTGGGATTTGGGGTTATGTAAGAATATGCTGATAATATATGAGAAGTATTGCTGGTAATTGGTTCTGGATCTATCTGTTATATGAATCTGCGCTATGTGTTAGATCTGTGATAAGGTACGAATTATCTATATTATCTGTTGTGTTTATCTATAAGATATGCTATCTGGTCTGTTGCATATACTGTAATTTATATCTTTGCTGGGTTGAACGCACGTGGATGTGGACCTAAGATCTAGATCTGTAATACTGTGTGCACCGTGAATCTATTTAAGCCTGTGAACTAGCTCCGTTCCCATAAATTTGTGTACTGCGAGTGGCTTGCCTTACCTGCTCTCTTTCTGGGTGCGGAAACTTAGTTCTAGCACCCTCCCATACTGCTTTGGGTGAGACTTTGACCTGCACAAGCAAGTCAGTACCGAAAGGGCCAATATTATAGGGGTTTGTTGGCAAACCTTAACGTGCAAACCTGGGTCAAGACCCCTAAAGCCAACAATTTCCCACACTAGAGGCACATCCAAAGGTTTCTTGTCTCCACTATTCTAGCCTTGAAAGTCATCTAGAGCATCACATTTCCAAATGAGCAGATATAGTGGTGTTGTTAGTTTTGAGATTGCTGGAGACTTGCAGGCTATGTCCCATCTTATTGATTCATTAAAAATTCCTGACATGATTGCCTGCGAAGGTCCTCGCGCCACTCTTTCCCCTCAACGAAATGAAAACTAGCTTCCTAAAGACTCGCCCGATGATGGGAGAGATTTGGTGGCACCATTACACTATTTCATCACCAGAATGCAGATTTGGTGCGCGCTTTGGATGGGATATTTTCAATCAAATAAAAAGGCTTGAACTTAGTTATTGATAAATATTGCATCTCGAGAAGCCTCGACGACATTTTCTAGTCGTTGGTGACACAGACCTAGGTGGTTTTAATGGAGGTTATTTGGTTAGCGAAGACCATATGAACAAAGTTATGTTTAAGGATTTTCAGGTTCAAATTTGGGAAGTTGACATAGGCAGGATCTGATGAAATCCTCCCGCCCTGCTTCGATTGCGTCTATGGAGACACGTTAAGCATCAATGTCATCATGATGAGTGACTTTTCAAGATCGATCTCTCTTCACACGCAGTGTTTCTCCGCAAATTTGACTTCTGAGCCTTTCTTTATGCAAATTTTTTTTTTATATTAAAGTGCTTTTAGGTTTACAAGGCCACTTGGAAAATTTGCGCCAATATCTTGCAAAGGATATCTTATGGATGCCATAAAGAGTTCGATCGTGCAGTTTCTAATGGATTCATATTTTATTGCTCACAAATCGGCTTAGAAATGGCGGAATTATTGCAATTTAGCCCTTTGAACGAACTTAGATAAAACTTTCCTAGGTATTTGCAGTTCACACATCTGAGGTTCTTGAATTCGTGAAAATGTCGTGGATGTGTTATCTAATTTTTGGAGACAAAAAATCTTACGCTATTATGGAGAAAGGACTCATGAAACTTCTATCATCTCTGCCTCAAGAAGGAAACGGATAGGGGAACCATTTTTTATCAGGGTTGATGGGTTGCTCTTGCCTCTAAAAGGTGAATTTCATCAGTTCCCAGTCCCTGCATTTAAACAATCACATTAAATGGAATTCACAAGAATTTAAACTTCTTTAGTGTTGATTCTGTGCAATATTGTTGGGTACGCTTCGGCCAACAATTCTTATATCATAAAGAATGCATTTCTGAGTATCTCGAGATTCAATATCTCATACTTTTGCGGAACCACGATCCGCTGTGACACCATCCGAGAAATTAAATTAAATTCTTGGAACCTTTCAGGAGCTGTGAACTGGCGAGTGCTATCTCAATTAGCCCATCTGAAAACCCTTGATCTCTCATACAATTCCCTCTCTAGGAATTTAAAGCAGGACCTATGGACGATGAGAAATCTGACAAACTTGAATTTGGCGAAGAATGTATTCGGAGAACTTACTTTTATTTTCCAAGACATATCCAAAACCATTTCAGTGGTTACTTCAGAAACAACAAGGTGATAGATCCATGTGGGAATACCCATTTTTCATAGCTGGTGTAAACATAACATTCATGCGTATTCAAATGCTTTATCTTCGATCGGCAAAGCGAAGCCCTATTGCAGGAGTTGTATTCTTGAAGATGCTAGCTGGAGATGAGTGGGAATTTTATTTACTTTACTGTATTGCATTTGAAGTGATGGATGCACAATGGCTTGCAATGCGTGCTTCTTATATGGACTTCAATGTTGTTTTAAATTCCACTCGTGCTCAGCTAGAGAAAGATTTGTTGATAGAGGGAATTTCACGGGTGAAAACTTTGTATTTTTTTTTCCTTTGTGCACACATGTTTGGCACATTAAATTGGTTGTAATTGTCATCATATTTTGGGCATCAAAAAATTGGCACGTAAATTGTTGAATGCAATCATTGCCATGAAATTCTTTATGTGAAGCTGATTATGAAGCATTTTAAAAGGCTTGTTGTAGCCACTCTTCTATGAGGGAGGGTGAGAGGTGTATTTTTACGCATTATGCCTTGTTGGCTTCTTTGTAATCAGGTTGAATGAGGTGATTTCCTAAGCCATTTTGGCATTTAAACTTGACCAATGAACTCTTGGAAAGTGTTCCAAAGGATGTAAATAGGTATGATCAGCTACACGTTGCAGCTTTCGGCAAATGTGGGCTTTTGCATTCCGATTATGAAGGACCGCGGAGAAGGAATCTTGAAGGGATGTGCCTTTTGAGGCATTTGTGTTGCATCAATTGTAGGTGTTGGAATTATGTTCCAATTATGAAGTACGTCAAGTGAAGGAATCATGATGGAGTGTGCATTTCAGAAACATTTTCATACATTTGAGTTGATTGAAGCTGATACTTTTGGAGACCAAAAGTTTCTTTGTGGGGAGGTGTGATCTGGAAGGACCTTCGCACATGAAAAGAGCTTGGCGCCATGATGATTTGAAGTTGGTGACAAGTATTTAAGTGGGTGAAATTATGCTTATGAATTTTATTAAACCCATGCATTATTGATATAAATTAATAATTGTGAGAGAAATTTTCCTCACATTATTCATTAATGTAATTAGGGAAATTGGTTTTATGTGAGAAACCACCTCACACCAATTCTCTATTTTTTTTAATTATAGGTTGAGAGAATCAAGGGCATGGTTGGAAATTCTTTAGGTGGTTTTGAGACTTTTCCCAATTATGGGCCTGAGATAGTTGGAGGTCCTACTTTCATGGAATTTGTTTTTCCTTCCTTGTAGTTAGGCCCTACAATTGTGAGTCTTGTAATTAATGCTCTTTGTTGGAGAGTGGGTGAGGAAAAATATATATATTCCTTATGTAAGCCATGAGGGGAGTGGAAGACAGGAGATAATACTTATCCATTGAGAGCCGTAGTGCTTGGCTAATGCTCGATCAGAGAGCTTGAATGTAAGAAAGCTTACTTTCACAAAGGAATATAGAGCATCTGCATTCCAATTGAAGAAGATCCAGAGATGTAGCCCCAGAGAGATGGAGGGGTGAACTCTGTTACCAATTGGTTGTCTCTCTCTTACGTGCATGTTTGTGCTGCTTGATATTTTAAGTTCATTTAGTTATGTTTACGTGTTCATTCACTTTAATCGATGGACTAACATGCTCATTTAAGCCTGTATAAGCCATAGTCAATTAAAAGAACTTAATATCATACACAATGGTTAGGGTAGTACTTGTTAGCCCCCCTATAAATTCTTTACAAGCAAATAGGGGGCTAAATTATTTTTGAGTCTTCAAGGAATGCCTTTCCTTTGAAAATACAGTCTCCTTGAAGCCTCCATGGGTCTTTGTCCTTTGATAGTATCCCCTCTGTTGTTCTCCCATCATAAAGCCTCTCTGTTATGAAGAAAAAATGCCCAGGAGCCTCTTTCCTCTTATGTCCCCCACTCGGCCTCTTTTTCACCTCCTTTCCTGACTACTTCTCACCCTTTGATTTCCCAAAAAATCCCCTCTAAATCCCTCCCCTAACCTTTTTTCCCTTTTCCTCCGATTGAATCACATTGTAAATCATGCTAAAACAAAATACGTGATTCATATTAACCACTTCCCCTTGCTATACCCATAAACTTTATAATAAAGTTTATTATTTATTTAACCCCGCCCGCTGTTAATCGCAATCGAAAGTTTATGTGTGTCTCATGTTTGTGCCCTTCCGATTGCATTTCTTCCTATTTCATTTCTTCCGATTGCATTCTTTTCGATTGCATCTCTTCCGATTGCCTTCCCCCCGATCACTCCATTCTCTTCGATTTCCTTCTTGCCGATCACGCCCGCCTCCGATTACTCGATCGCAGGTCTCGGCAATGCTGTCTCGACTGAGCCTCCCCTGATCACTCCATTCTCCCCGACTACGATTAGTCACGGGCCCACCGCACCAAAATCTCCGCCCATACATGAAAGAAAGGGATCTCCTTTGTTAAGCCCAAAAACCGGTTTTATTCGTAATACAAAGGTTTATGTCCAATCGCATCGGGAAGTTTGTGATCCATTTGTTTAACCCTCCGCCTTCACTCCATTCTCTCTGATTGCGATTAGACCCTAGGTCCCACCTCATTTCATTTTGTTGCATTCTTTTCGCGTTTCTATGTATTTTGCCCAGGGTTTAAACTTTAAAGACTTTACACCAAAGTCATATATTCCATAGTCATTCCACCCGTTTCCATATATTGTTCCGCCACTTGATCTCCACCGTTGATTTTCGTCCCCAGACCATGATCTAATGGTCTGCGCTGCATATCACCACCAAACCCTATTATTCGCATGTTTCAGCACCTCGCTGCATTTTCACCATCATTTCCCATAATGTCATTGTTTACCGCCGCCGCTACACCACCATATGTTTCACCCTCCGCTCCGCTAGGATGCATTTGCCTCAACCTTCCTCAAAAAGTTGTGTGCTCTCCGCAGAGTACAATGGTTGAGACGCCACCATAATTTCACAGCAAAGGGGTGACAGCAAGTTTCCCACTGACAGGGGAAAAGGAGTTAATGAATGGCAGGTGTTATACATCAGCAGAGTGGTTTTCTCCATCAAAGGATGGCCTCAAAATCTGAAGTCTCCGGCGCCATTAAGGCTCAGGATGCGCGGGAAAAGACAGCACTAGAACATCACAGGGCTCGAGGCAGTAAAGGAAGACTTTCGCGCCCCCTCAAGGATTTTAGGAAGCAGAACAGTCGTCTAAAGACCCTGAAGATCGACCCAAAAGATCCTGAACACTGTAACAAGTACCTTCTGGGTTTTTTCATCAGCAAAGTGCTTTTCTCCATCAAAGTACAGGGCACCCTCACTGTTTTTATTATGCAGAATGTCCCTGAAGAGTTTTCCCACCAAACTTCAGCTCAAAGACAATCAGGCATTTATGAGGCAGGCCTTCTTTGCAGCTTATTTCATTTTCTGTTCAAATCACCTGAAGTACCGCAGGCCCAAAATGTCAAGATCAAATCTAAAGCAGATCGTACTCTTACTAAGAAGGTGAGCGAAAATAAATTTACGGCATTATCAAGTAGGATGGGCCTCGGCCCTGCATTCATTACTATGTTTAAGGGTACATTTAATCGGCACCTACCTCCTGAGTCGATCTTGGGATCATCTTTTGCTATAAAACACCGCAAGAAACATTGGGAGGGGGTTGGTTGTTATTGTATTATCAGTGAGTTGCAAGCATTTTGTCCCAAGCCAAGTTTCCCGTGTAATGATTGTATGATAGGCTGAGAAATATGATGTATTCAGGCTGAATGTAAAGCTTTGGGCAGTGATGTACCTGATTGGTGTTGTGTTTAACATGATAAGCAATTTTCATTGGATCCTGATCTACAGCAGTTGGTGATGTTTTTCTTATCTCTGTGTTTATTTCCATTTCATTCCATGTTCTTCTGACTGACATCTGAATGCATGATATAATATTTACCCTTGTTAGGTACCTTATATCCCAGCTCTCTCAGTCTTTAATGTTTTCTGCTCATATGTGTGTCTGAATATTGTTTTTAATTGACTAAACTAGTGTAGTGGATGATTATTGCCTGCTCTCTGATGTGCAAGTTAATAAAATCAGTATTCAGATGTTTTTGTTAAGATTTAATTGAAAGAGATTAGGAACATTGGGAGGTCTAGAAGCCTGTCTCTGCCTCTTCATAACCTATCCCTTCCATATAAACCTTTTCAAGATCCCTTGTGTTGCCTATGGTTTTGTCCAAGCAGGCCTGGAGTTAAATGACCTCTGGCCTGATCTATAGATAGAATCAGGTGGTTTTCCATCCTCCATTCTCATCACTTAGTGTTCCATCCCACCAATCAGTTTTTGAGATCCAAATGCTCTAGATGACTAGCCCAATTGAAGCTTACCCATTTGAACATAAGTAAAACCTTTCTTGACTCCATTGCCCAATGGCCTTGATGTTCCCTGAGTTATCTATTTTTGCCTAGCTTCCTTCTTTACCCATCCTTGTCTTATGATGAAACCTTCCTTCTTGATTCTCAACAACCAAACTCAAACAATCAAACCAACAAACTTGAGCCCATAACTAGCCTAAAATCATAATTGAGAACTTCAAAGACATATATCCTTTGATAATCATAGAGAGATCCCTCTCTGGACCTAGGAGGGCTAGATCCTAAGGTCTGAAAGTGGTTCTATGTTGTCTCATCTTTTGGTCTCTGTCAACCTGGCCAAAACATGGGAACCCCAACATAATGGCGACTCCACTGGGGAGTTCTGAGTGCACCTCATTCCAAACAACCTCAGAAACTTAGAACTCTGGCTAGGTTGACGGAAAGTCGCACCTTTGATGGTGAACACTGTGGTGGACAGTGTACCCTAGAATCATCCTAAACCCTCCGCCTGGCGACTCCATTGTTCCTAGCGTTGAGCTGTGGAGGCAGTTCCCAAAGCATAATGAGGCTACGAGGAGAAGGCTTAGTTCCCAAGACAACAATAACCACAGTAGAAATAACAAGTAGGGCTAAGCTGCTTGGCTTATAAACAGCACTCTGGCTCACAGAACCATTCATACAAGAGCTTTCCCTGATCCAAACCCACCTGAAACAGTTGATAATCCTGAGAAAATCCTTAAAAGAACATCTATGAGTAGGAGATCAACTATTTCCAGCAACATTCATAGAGCCAATTCTGCACCAGAAGATCTTGCGGCTCTATTAGACCCTCTCTTCGACCTAGACCTTCAAAACAGATTACCTAGAACTAGGTCATTCAGTGTTTCAGACTAGTGAGACACTAGGGACAGCGAAACCCCTCCTTCCACACCACCTGATCTCCACTTTCTCCAAAACTTGGGGCTTTCTCACCCTAGATCTGCTCAACAGACTTCTGCTGGCCCTACCATCCCTGTCATCCAACTACCAACTGCTCAAGCCAACCCTATACCTCAGCAGAAAATCATCATGGCAGCCTGGTATGCACCTCTAGTTTTGCCTCAGCCTCTACTGCCCTTACCAAATGATTATCAGTCAAAAATCCCACACTTCCCTGCTAAAGAGCCTACAACAGCGCAACAACATGTAGATAAAATGGAGGACTCTTTCGACTATATGGAAATTGATGATGAGACAATCAAAATGAGAATTTTTGCGCAGAGCCTGGGGGGAGAGGTTAAAAAGTGGTTTAAAAACCTGCCTGCTGGTAGTATCCAAGATCTCCCAGCTTTATACCAGACTTTCATTAACAAATGGGAAACTAGAGCTAATCCTCGCCAGCTCCTAGCATAATACATGTCCCTTAAGAGGAACGCGGGAGAGAGTGTTCACGATTACACCACCAGGTTCAATAGCATTTACAATGCTCTTCCCCCACACATGAAACCTCCACAAGGTATGGCCCTGGCCAAGTATCCTGATGGATTTGATGCTGACATGGCCTATGAGCTTAGAGATAAAGAATACACCACATTGGAGGATATGCATAAAGGGGCAGTCAACATAGAGGCAAATTTGATTGAAAAAAGGGCCAAACTGAGAACTGAGAAGAGAGTAACATACAAGGATGACACTATAGCCTCCACTTCTGATCCTAATATTGACAGATTGTCTAAGAATCTGGATAAGCGTTGCCAAGTGGTCGAAAAGATGGCTATCACTCAGAACAGGAACCAAAATCAAAACCAAAATCAGAACTTTAGAAGGAACAACAACACTCCCAACAGACAGAAAGAGTCAGATCAGCAAGTCATTCCCCCGTTCCAAAACTTTCTTGATGAGGATGAGGGAATCATAGAAGATTCTGAAGGGAATGTGATAAACATGTTCGAAACAGAGGACTCAATCCTAAACTGTGATTCAGAAGAGGACCAGCCCACAACCTCTTATGGGGAGGAGGAATGGTTTGAATCTGAGGATTATAGGTTGGGATTCGAAGATGCCATGTTACAGGTTAGAGAACAATACAAGCTCAGGAGTAACAAGAACCAAGACACTTCCAAACCTCAAACTCCTGAGGTAACCATCAAAAAGAGGCCTGAAAAATCTTCTAAAGTAACCGCCGTGAACAACAATTCAACGGCCAAGAGTTCTGAGAGTAACAAAGAAAAGGACAACCGAAGCAATGAAAAACAAAGTCAACCAACCAGTAGCACTAGCACCTTAGTTAGTGCTCCTAACCAAACTATTCTTACACAAGTACATAACGAGAAAACACAAACTGATCCAGCTACTAAGGTGGCTGCAAATAAAACAGAGTTGAATACTTCCAAGAGTCAATCCACTTTCAGTTTAGAAAGTGAGATTGCAAAAATCAAAATCTCTGTACCACTATCTGAGCTGGCCTCTCAGGATGTATATAAGGGCCAGATTTTGAAGGCATTAAATCTGAGTATAAATAATGACACTGTAAATATGAGCGATGATCAGCCTGCCCTCTTATTCGGTCCCAAGATTGAGGGGAAATTTCAGGAAGGGGTAGTTCCACCTTTTTATATCAGTCTTAACGTTCATGACAAGATCCTCCATAATGCCATGCATGACTCAGGTGCATCACACAATCTAATGCCTAAAGTAGTCATGGAGAAGCTAGGCCTAGAAATTACCAGACCTTACAAATACTTATACTCTTTTGACTCTAGTAGAGTAAAATGCCTGGGCCTCATTAAAGACTTATGTGTAAGCTTAACTCAAATTCCTACGAAATGCATGGTCATGGATGTAGTGGTGGCAGACGTGCCACCCAAGTATGGCATGCTGTTGTCAAGATCATGGGGAGCCAAGCTGCAAGGCACCATGCAGATGGATGGCTCATATGCCACTATCCCTATATTTGGCCAATCAAGAAGACTATATAGAGAATCCCAAATGAAATTCCTAGTCAGTAGCCCCGAGAAACCTGAAAATTCACCATTATACTCTGTGCACACCGATCTGGACTCCTTCATTTTTTGTAACGATGAATCCTTAGAGGAGCCAGAGTCCCAGAATAGGCATACAAATGAGAACACCGAGCCTATGGACCTCCACATAATGGCCACTCTGGAAGAAAATGATCAGGAAAACCATGGGCAGCACACTGAAAACAAAGAGGAAATCCGCAATGAAGCCTGTAGGATTTGTGGTGGACCTCTCACCCCAAGCGAAACAGAAACAGAACAATAACAACAAGGTAATCACCTTCCTGACATCCACGGCCTCTATGAACAACAGGACAGCTTACAATCTAGTACAGACCTCCCGACTCAACCTAATGGCGAACCCAGCTGTAAGGAAGAAGGTGAAGTGGAAGTAAACAAAGAACCCCTGTGGGAAATGAACGTTGATGGGTCCTGTACTAGACAAAGCGCTGGAGCAGGAGTGTGGCTGCGTAACACCGAAAATGATCACGCGGAGAGCCACGCCGTCAATCTGCATTTCAAATGCACGAATAACATTGCAGAATACGAGGCTCTTCTCTTGGGCTTAAACCTGTTGAGAAGATTAGGAGACCGTAGGATAGTAGTGAGAGGAGACTCTGAGTTAGTGATCAAACAGATGAATGGTGAGTATTCGGAAAAACACCCTAGGCTTAGGGCATATAGAAATGATACTCTAGATTTGCTATTGCAAATGGATTAGCCTACCTAGGGGTCAAAACGCTATTGCAAATGGATTAGCCTGCCTAGCTAGCTCTTATCCTAAGGCCCCAGTTGACCAAAAAATCATCATTCAGACTAAATTCATACCCGCAGTGCCAGACAATGAAAAATACTGGCAGGTCTTTGAAGGAGACAAACAGATTGAAGATTTCCTAATGGGCAGAAATGAGTTCGAATTTTCTGATTCAGACTCAAAATCTGATGACAGCTGCCCAAGTGAAGATTCCCCAGATGAACTAGAGATACCTTGTAGCACAGAAATAAACTCTTTTTCTGAAGAAACTGGGGATTCAGCCATAAAACGTGAAAACTCAGATAGAGAAGAAATGGAGGTGCTGCAAGCCAAGGACAAGAACATACCAAGAGGCTTAGCACCCTTAGAGGACCTCTTTGATTTCGATGATGTTGCAAAGAAACCCGCAATAGAACATGCAGAATCAGATGTAGAAGAATGCAACATAGGTACTGAAGACAGACCCAAAATGATAAAACTGGCTAAGTCTATACCTGCAGACATGAAGAAGAAATACATTGACCTGTTTAAGGAATTCATTGATGTGTTTGCATGGAGATACGAAGACTTAAAGGCCTATGACACCAACATTATACAACATAAGATACCACTAAAAGAAAATCAGAAACCTTTCAGACAAAAACTCCGAAGAATTAATCCAAAACAATTGCCTGCAGTAGAAAAGGAAATTAAGAAGATGTATGATGCAGGCATTATAGTCCCTGTAAGGTTTTCTGATTGGGTGTCGAACTTAGTGGCTCTAAGGAAGAAAACAGGGGAGATTAGATTGTGCATAGACTTCAGAAACCTCAATAGAGCCTCCCTGAAAGATAACTACCCCTTGCCTAGAATGGAACATATCTTACAGAAGGTAGTGGGCTCTAAAAGAATCTCCTTGCTTGATGGTTTTTCAGGATACAACCAGGTTCTGGTACTCCCAGAAGATCAACTCAAAACAGCTTTTACCACTCCATGGGGCACCTTCATGTATGTGAAAATGCCTTTTGGATTGATGAATGCTGGAGCTACCTTCCAGAGAGCAATGGATATTGCTTTCTCGGATGAGATTGGACACTTTATAGTTATCTACTTGGATGACTTAACTGTCTTTTCTAAAACAGAAGAAGAACACTTAAAACATCTGAGGAAAGTTTTTGAAAAATGTAGAAGGTATGGTCTGTCCCTAAATCCCAAGAAGACTGTTTTTGGGCTGCAAGAAGGTAAGCTTCTGGGCCACATCATATCCGAGAAAGGGATTAGGATAGACCCCCAGAGAGTTGAGGGAATACTTCAAATTTCACATCCGAGAAACATCAAGGAGATACAGTCCTTCATTGGGAAGATCAATTTCCTTAGAAGATTTATCCCCAATCTTGCTGAGCATCTTAGGAAAATGACTGAAATGCTAAAGAAAGATGCAGGAATCAAGTGGACTGTTGAAGCCAAAAAATATTTTGAGTCAGTAAAGCTTGCACTCACCCAGGCCCCTGTCCTTATCAGCCCTGACTTCTCAAAATATTTTCTGATATTTTCATTTGCTTCCCCACACACAATAGCAACAGTTTTGTTGCAGAAAAATTCGGAAGGTAAGGAACGGCCTATAGCCTTCTTCAGTAAAGCCTTGAGAGATGCACCTTTAAATTACAACATCATGGAAAAGCAGGCCTATGCCCTGATTAAGGCCTTAAAAGACTTTAGGGTGTACATTCTGCATTCTCACACCATTGCCTATGTGCCAAATATAGTGGTCAAAGATATCTTGTCCCAAGACCCAGATGGGAAAAGGGGCAAATGGATTGCTGCAATTTTAGAATATGACATTGAGATCAAACCCACCAAGCTGATCAAAGGTCAGGGCCTGGCCCAATTGATGGCTGAATCTAATCTACATGCCCTTGATATTAACATGATGAATACCCTGGGTGAGCAGGAAGAATTGCCCCATCCAACTGTGGAGGAGCAGTTTCAGAACTCTCCTTGGTATGCTGATATCCTTTACGTGCTCACACACCTCAATGCCCCTCCGGAACTGTCCAAAACAAAGGCCAGATTCATAAAACTCAAAGCTATAAATTACTGCATTATGAATGAGAGTCTATATTGGAAAAATCCGAATGGTCTTCGGCTGAAATGTTTGCCCGAAACTGAAGCCGAAAAAATCAAACTTGAATTTCATGCTGGGGAGTGTGGGGGCCACCTGAGTTGGAAGGCCACTGCAAATAAGATACTCAGGGCTGGTTACTATTGGCCCACACTCTTCAGTGATGTCCATAAAATTATCCTCACCTGCCACAAATGCCAAATTTTTGAGGGTAAAAGAAAGCTCCTCCCCCTCCCTCTGCAACCTATCACCATAGAAGGTCCTTTCATGCAATGGGGCTTAGACTTCATTGGATAAATTCATCGCTCTTCCTCTAGGCAACATAAATGGATCTTGACTGCCACTGATTACTTCACTAAGTGGATTGAAGCCATACCCACTAGGAATGCCACTGATTCGATCATCATTAGGTTCCTAGAAGACTTCATCCTGTCTCGGTTTGGTTGCCCAAGGAAAATAATCACTGACAATGTTGCTGCTTTCGGATCCAAAAGAATGATTGATTTCTGTCACAGGTACGGAATTGCGCTTGGACATTCAACTGCCTATTACCCCCAGGGTAATGGCCTAGCTGAATCATCAAATAAAAGCCTGGTTACAATCATTAAGAAGCTGCTGGAAGAGAACAAAAGGTCTTGGCATAAAAAGTTGATACATGCCCTGTGGGTAGACAGGCTCACTACAAAGAAATCTATTGGCACATCACCCTTCCAGCTGGTTTATGGGACAGAAGCAGTTTTCCCTACTAGCCTTGGGATACCAGTGGTAAAGCTTATTCAAGAAATCCAATTAGAAGAAGACAGCATGATAAGGAGAATTAATGAATCAATCCATTTGCAGCAAACAAGAGAGCAGGTTTATGACAGAGCTGTCAGAGTACAGGAAAGCATGAAGAGACAGTTTGACAAAAGAACCAAAGCAACAAATTTCAAGGTTGGGGACAGGGTCCTAAAGTGGGATTCAAGAAGAGAGGATAAAGGCAAACATGGCAAATTCGACAGCTTGTGGCAAGGTCCATTCATCATTCAAGCCACCGTGGGTCCCAATGCATTCTTCTTACAAGAACTTGATGGTATAGAGCTGTTTTGGGGTCCTGTCAATGGCAGGATGCTCAAACACTATTTCTGCTAATTTTCCATTTCCAGTTTCACCTCCATTGTATATACCGTTGCAAATCTTCATTTTCAGCAAAAAAAAAAAAGAGAAGAAAATGTCCCAAAAAATAGAATGAGAAGAGAGGTTCAGACATGCTCAAAACATGAACCTCTGAGGCAAAAGGATTGGCTCTAATAAACTCAAAATCTGAGCCAAAGGGAAGAAGAATAGCTGGTCCTCGCCAGCTCAAAATCTGGACCAGCAGTGACCGCAAGATCCAGCTCTGATATGCCCAAAATCAGAGCTGGAGTAAAGGAAATAAGTGACTCTAACGCGCTCAAAACCTGAGTCACAAGGAAGAAATAAGGATGTTTCACAATTGCAGAATTCCATGCCTTCATAGTTTTGTTTTCTTCAATTTTCTGCCCAGCAAGTCAGACTGTCTAATCCTGGCTTGGCTGTGTTTAAATTTCCTGTCTTAGAATGTAGGTGAAGAAACCTGTTGGACAGTTTAATCCCAATAGGTAGTAGTGTAGGTAGAGAAATATATGAGGCCAACAGTCTAATCTGGCCTCATGGAGCAATAAGGGTAGAATTAGAATAGGTTTGTTTTTATTTTTGCAAAATAAGATGTAAAGGGTCTGCTAGTTCAAATGCACCCAAGGGAAAATTGTTAGAGCTCTAGTTTGGGTAGGTAGATTGGTTGGGAAAGTGTTTCTGCTGATTTGTGTATCTAATATATTGTGGCAGCTAATCTAAAGAAAGAAGAAAGATGGCTTATAGTAGCAGGGATTTGGCCTACACCAAGAGATCGATTTCTGAATTCTTGACTCCTTCAAGAAGAAGCCATCCCCATGTGGAGCCACTGTTAGCCCCCCTATAAATTCTTTACAAGCAAATAGGGGGCTAAATTATTTTTGAGTCTTCAAGGAATGCCTTTCCTTTGAAAATACAGTCTCCTTGAAGCCTCCATGGGTCTTTGTCCTTTGATAGTATCCCCTCTGCTGTTCTCCCATCATAAAGCCTCTCTGTTATGAAGAAAAAATGCCCAGGAGCCTCCTTTTTCCCTCTTATGTCCCCCCCCACTCAGCCTCTTTTTCACCTCCCTTTCTATTCCCCTTCTCACCCTTTGATTTCCCAAAAAATCCCCTCTAAATCCCTCCCCTAACCTTTTTTCCCTTTTCCTCCGATTGAATCACATTGTAAATCATGCTAAAACAAAATACGTGATTCATATTAACCACTTCCCCTTGCTATACCCATAAACTTTATAATAAAGTTTATTATTTATTTAACCCCGCTGCTGTTAATCGCAATCGAAAGTTTATGTGTGTCTCATGTTTGTGCCCTTCCGATTTCATTTCTTCCGATTGCATTCTTTTCGATTGCATCTCTTCTGATTGCCTTCCCCCCGATCACTCCATTCTCTCCGATTGCCTTCTTGCCGATCACGCCCGCCTCCGATTAATCGATCGCAGGTCTCGGCAATGCTGTCCCGACTGAGCCTCCCCCGATCACTCCATTCTCCCCGACTGCGATTAGTCACGGGCCCACCGCACCATACTCTCCGCCCATACATGAAAGAAAGGGATCTCCTTTGTTAAGCCCAAAAACCGGTTTTATTCGTAATACAAAGGTTTATGTCCAATCGCATCGGCAAGTTTGTGATCCATTTGTTTAACCCTCCGCCTTCACTCCATTCTCTCCGATTGCAATTAGACCCTAGGTCCCACGTCATTTCATTTTGTTGCATTATTTTCGCGTTTCTATGTATTTCGCCGAGGGTTTAAAGTTTAAAGACTTTACACCAAAGTCATATATTCCATAGTCATTCCACCCGTTTCCATATATTGTTCCACCACTTGATCTCCACCGTTGATTTTCGTCCCCAGACCGTGATCTAATGGTCTGCGCTGCATATCACCACCAAACCCTATTATTCGCATGTTTCAGCACCTCGCTGCATTTTCACCATCATTTCCCATAATGTCATTATTTACCGCCGCCGCTACACCACCATATGTTTCACCCTCCGCTCCACTAGTCTGCATTTGCATCAACCTTCCTCACACAGTTGTGTGCTCTCCGCAGAGTACAATGGTTGAGACGCCACCATAATTTCACAGCAAAGGGGTGACAGCAAGTTTCCCACTGACAGGGGAAAAGAAGTTAATGAATGGCAGGTGTTATACATCAGCAGAGTGGTTTTCTCCATCAAAGGATGGCCTCAAAATATGAAATCTCCGGCGCCATTAAGGCTCAGGATGCGCAGGAAAAGACAGCACTAGAACATCACAGGGCTCGAGGCAGTAAAGGAAGACTTTCGCGCCCCCTCAAGGATTTTAGGAAGTAGAACAGTCGTCTAAAGACCCTAAAGATCGACCCAAAAGATCTTGAACACTGTAACAAGTACCTTCTGGGTTATTTCATCAGCAAAGTGCTTTTCTTCATCAAAGTACAGGGCACCCTCACTGTTTTTATTATGCAAAATGTCCCTGAGGAGTTTTCCCACCAAACCAATGCTCAAAGACAGTTAGGCATTTATGAAGCAGGCCTTCTTTGCAACTTATTTCATTTTCTGTTCGAATCACCTGGGGTACCGCAGGCCCAAAATGTCAAGATCAAATCCAAAGCAGATCGTACCCTTACTAAGAAGGTGAGCGAAAATAAATTTACGGCATTATCAAGCAGGATGGGCCTCGGCCCTACATTCATTACTGTGTTTAAGGATACATTTAATCGGAACCTACCTCCTCAGCCGATCTTAGGATCATCTTTTGCTATAAAGCACCGCAAGAAACATTGGGAGAGGGTTGGTTGTTATTGTATTATCAGTGAATTGCAAGCATTTTGTCCCAAGCCAAGTTTCCTGTGTAATGATTGTATGATAGGCTGAGAAATATGATGTATTCAGGCTGAATGTAAAGCTTTGGGCAGTGATGTACCTGATTGATGTTGTGTTTAACATGATAAGCAGTTTTCATTGGATCCTGATCTACAGCAGTTGGTGATGTTTTTCTTACCTCTGTGCTCATTTCCATTCCATTCCATGTTCTTCTGACTGACATCTGAATGCATGATATAAGATTTACCCTTGTTAGGTTCCTTATATCCCAGCTCTCTCAGTCTTAAATGTTTTCTGCTCATATGTGTGTCTGAATATTGTTTTTAATTGACTAAACCAGTGTAGTGGATGATTATTGCCTGCTCTCTAATGTGCAAGTTAATAAAATCAGTATTCAGGTGTTTTTGTTAAGATTTAATTGAAAGAGATTAGGAACATTGGGAGGTCTGGAAGCCTGTCTCTGCCTTTTCATAACCTATCCCTTCCATATAAACCTTTTCAAGATCCCTTGTGTTGCCTATGGTTTTTTCCAAGCAGGCCTGGAGTTAAATGACCTCTGGCCTGATCTATAGACAGAATCAGGTGGTTTTCCATCCTCCATTCTCATCACTTAGTGTTCCATCCCACCAATCAGTTTTTGAGATCCAAATGCTCTAGATGACTAGCCCAATTGAAGCTTACACATTTGAACATAAGTAAAACCTTTCTTGACTCCATTGCCCAATGGCCTCGATGTTCCCTGAGTTATCTATCTTTTTCTAGCTTCCTTCTTTACCCATCATTGTCTTATGATGAAACCTTCCTTCCTGATTCTCAACAACCAAACTCAAACAATCAAACCAACAACCTTGAGCCCATAACTAGCCTAAAATCATAATTGAGAACTTCAAAGACATATATCCTTTGATAATCATAGAGAGATCCCTCTCTGGACCTAGGAGGGCTAGATCCTAAGGTCTGAAAGTGGTTCTATGTTGTCTCATCTTTTGGTCTCTGTCAACCTGGCCAAAACATGGGAACCCCAACAGTACTCAACCCGTGATTAGATCAACATGGCTGACATTCAGATGTTGGACACCAGAAATAGTGAGAGGAAAAATTCTCCTATCAAGCTTCTACCCTTTAAAGTGTTATCAATTACTAGCAATCAAGATATAAAGAACTACAACCTACAATCAAGATTGAGGAGGATAAGAGTTCAAGCATTTATTATTTTGGGAAGAAAACATAAAAAGGAGTTGAAGATCTATCACTACCTCATGGCAAGAAAGGTAAAGATGAAGCCTCGCTTAGGAATGAACAAGCATGGACTCTCAATCAAGAAGGCTAAAATGAAAACTATGTTACCAAGTTTTTTACGTACCATTGTAAGCCTAGCTGACACTAGATAAGTAGGCATATGCTATTTTTTCAGTACCTTTTCTCCATTAAGGGGGAGTGTTGGAATTAATGGAAAAAGCTATAGTTAGATGTTTATTGTGATGAGGATATGATTGAGACTCTAAGATTAGATCTCAGATCCTACTATCTAGGAAGTGGTTCAAACCACCATTTTAGTATATGTATGAGGTTCTTCTGACTAAAGATTCAGTTCATTGTGAGGATTTCTTGGGCACTCTCCAGGTATCTCACCCGGAAAGCCATTTAGTTAATAGAATATTTGTTTTTAACTTTAATATCACCCTCTAAGCATTAATATCTAGAGGTATCTTTGTCATTACCTCTGGATCTGTATAGGGATATTTGTCATTAATATCACCCTCTAAGAATTTTCTCTAGGAACGTTTTCGAGGGAGCCCGCTCAGGAAACCCTGGCCCAGACATTGTATCCATTGCAGATTTAGAAAAATAAATACCAGAAAAATAAAAAAAATCAATTATTTGATTTTTTTTATCTTCGCATCCAAAATATTTACTGGATCTACAATCCATTTAAAAATAAAATTAAATTCTATATGCCCAAGTTTCATAAAGCTACATGACATAGTTAACAGGAACTTTGTACACCCAAGACCCTCAACGGGCATGGGTTAGTCGAAATTGAAGTCACATGTTTACTCTGATTTCTCTGTGCATGAAATTGTCAACGAATCTATGACTTTATATATAAAATGGAAGGAGCCCAGCAATATCCCGGAAACTCACATGAAATTGTCAATGAATTTATGAATTTATATAAAAAAGGGATGGAGCCTAGCAATATCCCGAAAAATGACCAAAGAAACTAGTTGTTTGAATTTTTAGAATTTTTTTGTTTAATTTTTTTTAAAATCTGATAGGAATTATTGAAATGAAATCACAAGTTTGATAAGTAAGTTCTACGCAATAGAAGTGCCTTATAAATTTTTCAAAATGATAAATTTATATACAATAAAAAAACCAATTTAAATAACACAAATCAAAATTTCACCTTAATTTTTCCTTATTCCAATTATATAAACCAAAAACCTTCAAAAAACATGGAACTACCAGAAATCGAAGTTATGTGCTCCTGTAATTTCTTTTTCTCTCCAATCATATGGGGTGTATCGAGTCTTGTTACATGGTTACATGTGGAAAACGTTTGCCCCGTTGCTCTGACCATTCAAAGTTAGAGAGGAGAGTGGGAATATCTATGCATTCATTCACCTATCCTTGTTTAGAGGAGAGAGTGGGCTATTCAATCAATCACTTTCACCTTAGTTTTCTTGCAAAGAAAAGCAATTTTTTTGAGTTAGTTCTCTCATGCAACCATGAGTGTCGTTAAATAGACAAGTACTTTTGTTGGTGATACTTGAATAAGGGTTGCAGGCACCTGTAGCAGATATTTGACATTCCTTAATCATTTTTAAGGACATTTGTGATATATTTATTTTTTCACAAGGATGAATCTGCACATCCTCTTCCAATTTAAATATTAGCAATGGGATGCCCTTGTTTTTTTTTTTCTAAGTAAGACTAATTATTTTAATATAACATATGGTACAAGCAGTGTCTAGCCTCTGGAATTGCTGAACTAGAAAATTCTAGAGGCATTATAAGTCAAAAAATCAAAATAGTGACTACCCCAGATGGGGAAACCAGTCAAACCAGTTTTGCTGCAGTTTCCCACATAGGGGAAACCAGCTTCATACAAAAAATAGTTGAGAATTATGAAAATATTCAAAAGAGACATAGTGACCCAGAAAATTAACCGAACTGAGTAAAAAACCCCTTTCAAGCTAGGTGTCATTGTGCGGAGGTGGTAGTTCCTCCACAATGAGGCACCTGTACTCATCGGAGGAGTTGTTTGCATTCTTCGTTTGTGGTGCTGCTGGTTCAGGAGTTATGGCGGTGCGTGCACTGCCCTTGCAACCCTCTTCTCCAGACCAATATGAGTTATCGCTGCCACTGCTACCACTGTCGTTGCTACCTTTGTCGTTGCTGTTGGAGGATAGGGTGCCCTGAATGACTGGAAGGGCTTTAGACTTTCGATAAGGCGGAATAGGGGCCAAGTTAATGGTGGATTTTCTGAGTTTTTTTCTGGGGTTGTTGCTAGCAGCAAGGGAAGCTTCCTCCTTGAAGTTGATGGAGATGGTGGCTGTGATGCGAGGGGGGTCCAGAGTGCAGGTGTAGTGGAATTGGGCAAAGTGCACAGTAGGCGGAGAGGGCAGCGTCTCCAAATGAGGTAGAGGCGGGGAGGAGCGATTGGTGGGGAGGCGCAACACCGAAATGCCAACCGGAGAGACAGAGAGAGACTGTCTTGACTCATGACCTCAGCCTCTGCCACTGAGAGTTGCATGATAGTGGCCCAAAACCTCACCAGGAAATGGAGAGGAAGACTCAGAGCGGATGGAATGCGGAGGACGAGTCGCCCGCCCACACCCACTGCCTCGGCGGCAGTGCATTCGGTGTCGCCTGGGCATAATGGAGCTGTTGGAGGCATTGGAAATGAATATGGGTGGAGAGGGTTGAGAAGAGGGAGAAGAAGGCTGAGGAATCAAAGGCTCTGGAACAAAATTGAGGATGTAATGGAGGCTATGGGAGAAATGGTGACCAGGGGAAAATATAATGCAATGGTAGAGGCTGCACTGCCTCCCTGTGGGCATTCGAGAGCTCGGCTCTGAGCCATAGAGGGGCAAATGCAGCTTGAAGGCGATGGAGGAATGTTGCATTGTGGAGGCATTTTGAAAGGGTGTGGCCGCGTCGACGTTTGGGCGAGTTAATGTTGCAGCATTGAGAGTAGTTGGCAGATATAAATGCCCACAGCTTGAGCCCATACATGACCATGTGGCTGAGCCATGTGTCACGTGCTAGGCTTGCCGCCACCTGTCGTTAATGTTCACCCGCATCTGGGAATGGGATGCGCTTGTTATATTTCATAAAAGTAGAAATGTATTTGATAAATTCAATACATATCTATATACACATATTTATATGATTATATTCTTTGAAAAAAATATGGAAAATTACAACACGTTTGAATATTTATATGGAAATTGTGTAGATATTGTTATGACTAATCTCTTTAATTTTTATTTAAATTAAATTTAAATGTATAATAATTGAATTGAAGTAGAAAAGACTTGTTTATGTTTTTGGTTTTTTTTTTCATTGTTATTTTTAAGCTTGCTATTAAGGGTTTTTTCTATTTTATGGTTTGAATTTAATTTTATTAATCAAAATTGAGTGAAAATGGACAGTTTAATCTTAAAAAATCATATATACAAATTTTATTTTATTTATAAAATACATATTTGTTCTTATCTTCTACCATATATCATTTCAAATATCTAAAAATAAGTGGTTGTTCTAAAAATTTTAAATATTGTAAAATAATTGTATTAAAACAACACCTATCTGCAGAGCTGTCAGATGGCACAATCACTTTGAATAGTGGTCATGAAGCAATCAAATGGCACAATTACTTTGAATAGGTGTGGTATAATCCAAGGTGAATAAAGTTATTAAGTGATGGGATCAAGTATAGATTATCAAGCCTGTAGTGTAAGTTCAACTTGTAATGTGAAAATTGAGAGAAAATAGCTATAATTTTTTTTTTTTTTTTTTCGTTCGAAATTTGAAAAGCAATTAGAAAGATAATAAAAAAAAACCTAGCCTCTCCATAGCTATCTTTGAAGAAAATTTTTATCCATGGTGGTTTATGTAATGGTCATTAATTATTATATACCTAAGATCAATTATTTCTTCCATTCCGAAATATGGTTATAGAGTGTTGAAAGAAAAGTATGGTTTCAAGTAGTAGGCAAATAGTAGTTGAGACTAATTTTCATCAGTTGTTCAAGTGGCATTCTAAAACCTTGTAGGAGTAGTTGTTGCAAATGCAAGTGCTAGTCTGAGTGCATGCATGGTTGTAGAACTTATTTGTGAGTGCATGCATGGTTGTAGAACTTATTTGGGTCCTTTCCTATGTAATTATCTAGAGATAGATAATGTCTCAAATATATAAAAATTACAGGGGGCTATGAAATGCATGGTAGCTAGTGTCTCAAATATCTAAAACTTATAGAGGGCTATGAAGTGATGCATTTCAAACCATTATAAAAACAAATCCTCTTGGTTGGCCTTCTACTACATGACACAACCAATGGTGTGTACAGGCCTTGGTTGGTGTTTGCTTTCAAAGCCCTTGTCTGATGTCGGCTTTCAAAGCCATGGTCGGTGTTCAAAGAATGGTTCCAACTATGGTAAGATGAGTGTCTACCACTATTACCACTTTGGATAGCATCAACTCTGTTACAACTACTCAAAGGTAAGGAAAATTGTCAACCTACTGTTTTCTTTTACATCAATGAAGTAAAATTAGAAACATTAGTTTGTCAAATTCTAGGAAAATGTTAATGAACTAAAAAAAAAAATTCATAATCTATGATCCTTTAGAAAATCATTGATCCAACTATAAAAAAAACCATAAAACATCTACAATGAAGTAAAATTTTGAACCTCTATTTTTTCAAATTTTGAATAATGTTAACTAGATAACAGAATATTGTTAACTAAATAACAAAATCATAACTTCTAATCAAATTATGTTAACTAAATAACAAAATCTTGTTAATTAAATAACAAAATCATAACTTCTGATCAAATTTTTCATCAATATAGATGTAAAAAACACAAAAACTATAAAACTGATGCAAGAGCATCTCATGTTTAATTTTTATGTAATTTTTTAATTAAACAATCTATTGTTTTCTAGAATTAGCGAGTCATTCTAGAATTGATTAGGAGATAGGGAAGTTAGGATAGAATCCTAAAATTGAGAGAATAAATCTGAACTTCCTCCAAATATCTAAGAGGAAATTTTTCTTCAAGAGATTGGAGAGACTTCTCTCCTTTAAATAAATAACCATGTAAAAATAATGTTCATGTTTTGGAGTGTGATTTTGATTTAAAAAAATTATGTGTTCTTTAGTTGTTAATCCTCTGCACCATTTTTGATATCAGAATGAAAATGAATTTTGTTAAGTAAGTCTGGTGCAGTAAGAAGAATCGTTGGTATAAGCCACAGATGTTTCTTTTGTGCGTTAAAAGAGAGTGATTGTGAAGGAGCAGTGTTCAAAGGTTGAGAGCCTGAATTTGAAAAGCAGGTCGAATGCGTGTGAGAGCAGATTGCGCGATTGGAGACTATGTGGAGACTCCAAGATGCATGGGAGACTGCGTGCAACATTCTTAAGTCTGGTGTTTAGGTAGGAGCTTATTAGTGTGAGAAGTTCCTAAATTGATCGTTGAATCTGTTAGGTCCCTATAATTTGTCAGATTGGCAAGACCAAATAGACAATGGTAACATCAAACCAACTTTGGAGTCCTAGGACCTAGCCTTCCTGGACTCAGAGAGGGCTCTCTCTATATTTTTAGAAAAGATATGACTTGTTTGATTTAGGATGTTGATTTTAGGCTAGTTATAATTATAGGGTTTGTTTTTTTTGTTTTGTTTGGTTGTGTTGCTTGTTAAGAAGAACAGATGGAGTAAGAGATATTCAATACATTGGGCTATGGGGTCTGCAAAAGGTTTTAAGAGTACAACAATAAATCAAGGGTGTTTTATAGGTCAAGTTAACAAATCCAAATGGATCTTAATAGCTTCTGTGAGTGTGAAATGAACATTAAATTGTGAACATGGTAGGTTTAAAGGGCAATTAAGAATCCTTTAACATATACTATAACAAGAAGAGTAATTAAGAGAACTATGCTTATGAAAGAATCAAATGACATGGCGCACCCTAGACTTCTTTGACCTAGATTTATCAAGTAAACTTTGAGACAACAATCCAGCAAACCCTAAAGAGCAGGGAACTCCTAAATTCTATAGCTATTTACCTTCAGAGAAAGAAAACATTCAAGATAAAAAACAAGTGATGATTAAAGAGCAGGGAACTTCTAAATCTCTTCAATCAGACTATAAAGAAATTTGAAATGAATTTTTAATATAGACCAAATGACAGGGAAAATCATAAAATTCTTTAGCATAAACCCTAATAAGCAATACTTCAAAGAAAGATCTCAAAAACAATGTTTCAAGCTACACCAAAGGACAGGGCATAACATAAAATTCTTTGGCTTGACTCCATTAAATCATTTTCAAGAAAACAAGCTAAGTGGAGCCAGAGAGCAACTAAGAATTCTCTAATCAAACTCAGCAGAGGAAAACATTTGAACACTAGAAGGCAAAGAGGCTTAATGTGCCTCTAGCAGCATATCTTAACCTAAATTTTCTGTTCTATTGCAAGAGAAAAGATGAAACAATATGAAAACAGAAGGAAACAATTACCAAATTAGAATAACATCACCATTAACCAATTTCATGAATCATATGAATGTGCTTTCTTCATTTACATTCAATCCAAAACAATCACAAATCTCCAAAGCCAATTTCTTCACAATTCCAAGTCTATGTAATATTCATCTCAATAATCAACCAACAAAATTATAAAGAATTACATGCAGTATTTATCTACAAAATGAGGAGGTGGAAACCCTAGCTAGGGTTTAGAAGTCATTTATTACATATTTAAGGCATTTTGACCTTTGAGACCATGCAAGGCCCAAGGCAAAAATATCTAAAACATATTCATGAAAAAAATAACTTCTAACATAACTCCTCAACTAATTTTAGAGATATGTGTTCTTAGGGCCTTGAAAATATCTTTTTCAATAACTTTAGATGTCTTTTGTTGACTGTTGTGGTGGATTTGACACACGGGTGTACGAAATCGCACCAGTTTAAGGGGTGTGGTCTACCCCTATAAACTATTGGTAACAGGAAGAAAGTGGTGGAGCTCAAAAGTATACAACCTAGAGGAAAAAGTATGCAAATGTATGCTAAAATTAAACTAAAATTAAAACACAAATATATAGAAGCTATTGAAGAGAGTCAAAACAATAATAATGCAAAAGATGGCTCTAGGTCTCTTCTTATTAAACATTTGATATGGAGAAGAAATTTTACCCACTTGCCAAAGGGCCCCTAGACAATGGTTCTAGGTCCCGATGCAAGGATGTTGTTTTCCAAGCTCTGCCTCTATGCAATCTCCCTCTCTCTCTGTTGTGATGGACTAAGATTGTTGGGTGGCCAAAAATCAAGTCCCCTCTATCTCAAACTTCTAGTCACACACTGTTGGTATTGCTTGGGAAATTCTAGCCAGCATAACAATGTGATCACCCATTCTTCATCTCATGGTGGCTTTATATAGGGGATTTCAAATCCTCCTTCCTTCCCTTGGTACATGGTGGATGGTGACCCAAGGGAGAGGTATGATTCCATTGTGTGCTCCAAATATTCCTTTGTGTGCTCACATAGTGTCTAAGGAGGCGCTGGTGGCTGTCCTTAGGTAGCTTCATGTAAGGAGAAACTTGTCCTTTGCTTTGTGTGGTCCCGGAAAGAAAAAATTTGCCACTTTCAGGAATGTGCGCTTGTCGGGAAAAAAGGCCCGTAGAAGGCGCTCTTCTCGAAGGATAATGCGCGCAATCAGCATTGAAGACTAGTTCAAATTTG
Source organism: Pinus albicaulis (assembly GCA_034641835.2). Classification (NCBI taxonomy): domain Eukaryota; kingdom Viridiplantae; phylum Streptophyta; class Pinopsida; order Pinales; family Pinaceae; genus Pinus; species Pinus albicaulis. Next base: position 113,415,388 of record CM076578.1, on the reverse strand, counting down.
ATTTTCTCAAAACCTTAGACATTTTAGACACTTTCTTGATTCCATAATGTCTTCCTGCTCTGTAAATCCTTTGTCTTGACATTAATTAATGTCATCTTCTGCTGTACGATTTTCCAGTGTTAACATTTTCTCCCTAATGTGTGAGGTCTAGGAAGGACTGTATAGCTGAAATACATTAAAGTTTCTTTTCTGTATCATGTGTCGAGAGAGAGAGGGAGACCTGCATGAATCTTAGAATTGACAGCACCCTGCACCGTTTCCAAGATGACCATGGCCTAAGGGATCCCTGCAAGAAAATACAATTTACAACATATATATATAATTTCAACAAGGTGGGCATGTCCCATGCTCGTGATGCTATGGCTAGTTAAAGAAAATTGACAGCTACATGTGTTGTCTGTGTCAATAATATGGTAGTGATGCTGGTAGTTGTTGACGATGACTGTTGATGCCCTCTGGGGCGTTTTCTTTAACGATAGGTGGAATGTGGTACCAATATGCGTAAAATTGGTATGGCGCATAGTTGCGCAATGTACGCATAGGTGCTGGTTGGGACCTTCCCGTTTAAGCGTTGTTGATAGAGACGCTTATGGAGGCACGAGTCTTCGACGGATCTGGTCAAAGTGCAATGGTTGTAAGGTACGATACCATATTGATATGAAAGCTTTTGTCGTAGTCGAATTTTAGGAGGATCAATGACATCTGTGGAGAATGATGTCTCCCACAGTGCCACCCGAGGATACCCAAGGTGATCCAAGGTACCACTTCCTTTTTGGAAAAGAGGTGTCGAGGTCGACAAAAAGGAAGCCTTAATCAAACCATGGGTCGCCAACCTGAGGGGTCGGGGACCTAGATGTGATGGGTTTAACATGGGCATGTTGGTGAGAGGTGACTGAAAAATGATGATGGGGATTCAGTGGCCCGAGGTCAAAGTATACTTTAGCAGCTTGGCGATAGTCATAGGTATTTCTTAAGGGAAAATCCCTGCAGTCGGTAGGACTTCCAGGGCGGGTGTAAACCTAGCTATCAATGTCATGATGGTGCGTGCGTGGGGGTGAAATACTCCGACCAAGGGGAATGAGGGACTGCTGCCATGGGAGAAAAGATGAAATATGAGGGTGAAGGGGCGAAGTGCACCATTTGCGGTATTTGTACACTTACCAAAAGAATAAAATAATGAGGTTTGGTTTGTACAAAACACAGAGACGGGTACCCCAAAACATGAAAGTGTTCAGCCACTGAAGGTGCGAGGATGGTGTTTTGCTGGGGGTGGGGGTCCCATTGGTTGGTCTCATATGCGGGGTTGATGAAGTGGATGAAACAGTGTCGCAGATGGGATTATGCTGGTGGAGGTAGGGTGGACCAAATGCGAGGCGCGGAGGTGCATGTTTTACCTGCTTGTACAACCTGGTCGTCCGAGAAGGGGGTTTCAGTTTGCATGGTAAACTTGACCTTATGCATGATGAATGGATGGGCATGAGGTGCTTCCTGGACTGAAGTGGTATGGCCATGGCGTCACTTTTGCTGTGATATATGGTCTAATTTGGGTGACAAGCACCATGGAGGGAAGGCTCTACCGACCAACATGGGTGTTTATCATGTGCAGGGTGAGGTAATGATAAAAACGGTAAGATATGAGGACCCTATGGTTCATTTCTGACGAAGAAATTATGTCAGGATATGCAATGTTTTCTGGGACTCTATCCTGTTGGGGGTAGAATGATACCTACTCCAGAACCTTCAGTAGATGGTGTTGTAAATGGTTTGTGGGTTCTTCCTGCAAAAACAACTACCTCAAGTGAAAGAATATTATTTTCATAAAATATTATTGAAATACATGAGCTTTAAAAAGGAATATGAGAGAGGGCATACCTGATGGCACTGAAAATTTATTTTTCCTAGAAAGCGAATTTGTGGCATCGCTTTCATTCATCATGGCGCACTGATGATGGTGCAACTTACGGTTCGCATAATGGACCTTCTGATCTCCTGTTACGGACCTCCGAAGTTTTTGAAAAGGGTGATAAATAGGTGATTATGGCCCTAATCCTATTAATTTGTACTTGCTGAGTTTTGAGAGATCAGAGGTGTTTGTAGAGAATTTCTGGCCATTAGGGTCAGCCCGTGTATCGGGGACTAGCGATACTATGTCAAGGTAACTTCCATGATGTCCTGCATTTTAATATTTTCAATTTGATGGTGCCAGGGGCCGTACGAATTTGGTTTGTATAGCCTCAGAGTGACTTTTTCCCTAGATTGAATGGGCGATCTGGGCAAAAGCGCGCATTCCTTGGGCGCAATTTTGATGGACAAGCACACGAGGGCGCGCTATTCCCTAATTTTAGTGTGCGAAGGCAAGCCTGTGAAATATACAGGCGCACGAGGGTGCGCCTATCTGAGGGAGAGGTGCGTAAAGCCCAAGCTGACAAAAATTTTGGTTTTTGTCTGTTTTTTAGCTTTTTCTCTGTACTGATGGGTACCTGTGTTGATGACAGGTTGGTGTGGAGGGAGCGGGACTGGCCTGAGTTCCGGACCGCTCTAGCTGTTGATGTTGGGGCACGACATCAGTTGGCCACATGGGGCCTTTTGAAATTTGCTGAAAATGAGTTTCTATGGTCGCAGGACCGCTTACTACGTTGCATTATACAGCACTGGCATCGGAGGCGCAACATGTTCATGTTGCGGCGGACGAACTTGGTGATCTGTCCCGAGACGGATATCTACTTTGTGACTGGGTTATTGCCTCAGGGTGAGGCACTGAGGTACCCACTCCTCTCTGGGAGAGTGAACCTGGATAGATTCTAGAGGCGTCATTACAGGGGGGTGCCTCTTACCGAGGGATGCATCAAAATTGCATCAGTTACAGATGTGGTAGAGTGGTGTGCTCTGGCGGTGATCGTATGATTGTCGGGGTCGTTTGCTCCGCATCCAACGTCTGGCATACAAGTTGGAGTTTTGCGCCGGTTGAGGTTCAGGAATTTCTTTGACTTTGCCCACTTTTGTTTTGATGGTATGGTGTCGCAATTGAAAAAGGTCCAATGTGGATCGAAGTCTTTTGCGTACGCCAGTATCCTATGTAGCATCATGTACGAGAGGGTGGTGCTGCTGAGGCCAGTGGTGGCGGTGCCTATTGGGGGGCCACGGGAGCCACATATGAGGAGGTGGGCTCCGATGATGTCACAGGGTGGTGGTGGCATGGTGGAGCATTATTGGAATGCCACGAAAAAGGCCTAGTTTGAGGACAACCCACAGATGTTATTTCCATACCCGTATGCGTGGATGGACTTTTAGGGTAACCCAGACATGGGTCTCCCTTTTGGTTATGTTTGGGGACCCGTATGTATGATTTATATGTTTTTTATGCATTTGTTTGAGTATATATGTACTTATGTGTTTTTCTAGTGACACTGACATTATTTTGGTTACTCGTGCAGATGTTGGCGAGGTGGGTCACCTCGTGGCTTGACTGGTGGGTCACGATCCTCCGCAACGACCTCGAGGAGGTCATGGAGGAGGTGATGCAGGTGGACCAGGCAGTGGTAGCAGTGGAGCTGGCGGAGATGGTGCTGGTGATACAGGTGGATATCGGTAGCCACCCACCTATTCAATTTGGACCCGTAGCATCAATTCTTTCAGTTTTTCAGCTTCAGCACAACTTACTATTTTTAGTAGGTTTTTAGGTCCTACACTCGCGGAGCCGTTTTGGGGACTTAATGATCCAGGTGGATATTGGTAGCCACCCACCGAATCCATTTGAACCCCCACCATCAGTTATTTCATTTTGTAATTTTCAGCATAACTTACTATTTATAGCAATTTTTCAGGTCCTAAACTTCCGGAGCTGTTTTGAGGCCCTAAACGATGATTTTTGGGAAAACAGGGAGAAACAAGGGTCCTAGACCAATGTTTCTCACTAAAAATTTGTATTCCTCATATACATATTTATAATGAGCTATTGAGCACGTCAAACAAAGACCGGATGCCAAAGGTACATCCCCGGGAAGTTGAAACACCAACTTACCCAAACAGGGCCCACAGTTTTGGCGCTTGATGAGGTGATCATGTCCAAGTTGAAAAAATGCTCAAAATGGAATTGCTCATAATTGGTTGCAATCTGAATGACCAGAAAGGCCTCATCGCTGCAATTCTGGCACCGTGAATGGGACTCAAATCCAATGTCGTATGTGAAAGTTACTGATGTTTTAAAAAACCCAATGACCTTCAAAACATGACTTTTGAACAAAAAGATTATCAATTTTCAAAAAATTAGATGCAAATTTTTTTTTTTATAATGTTTAGAGGGCCTATTACAGGGTGCCACGTGGCCCCAGGCCTATGGTTCAAAGTCATGTCAAAAACTTGCAGGCAGGGTGGATCAAACCCTTGACCCGACACCTCAGGTAGGTTCGACTCGACCACTACACCACTGGCGGGTCGAGCGGATGTCTGTTGGGCGAGTCAGGTCTTCAAGGTTAACGGGCGAGTCGTGCAGTCATGCATGACAATTTGGGTTGTCGTTTGTTGAACCGACGGAGTAAGGAGTTAAGCCCTCGGGGCTTAAGGGTGGTATACCCTGCGACCAGGTGCAGGACCAAGGGCTAAGCCTTGTTGAACCGGCAGAACATTTTTGTTAAGCCTGCAGGTGCTAGCCCCCTAGCCACATGACCTGCGGGTTACGACCAGGGGCACGGGTTAACAACTTAACTGCCAGTGCTAACGATTTCTGGCTTTCTCGCATGTGACCGTACTAACAATGACAGTTAAATTTAATGCCTCCACTGATTTAGTGGCACGGTTCCACTGTTCTGACCTGTCAGACTATTTTGGTGGGATTAACTGGAGTTCCTCCAGTTTTGGAGGAGGTTTTTTAGTGCCACTGGGCAAAAAAAATTTTGGTCATAACTTTCTCCATTTTTTACAAAACAAGATGAAATTTTAGCCAATTTTTGGTTTCTTGAGAATTCTGCAGAGTTTGGGGTAGGTTAAAGAGTGAGCAGAGGTGTTCTACAGCCATTTTTACTTCAAGGAAGCTTGGAGAGCCATAAGGGCCATCAGGGAAATGGAGCTGTATTGGGCTATACTTCACTGTTTAAGGTGAAACAAAAGCCATTTTTAGCTTATTTCTATCTTCTGAAGTCAATTTCATAGCTGGTTTTGAATTTTTAGGCATATTTATCAATGTATAACCATTTTGAGAAACTTAATAGAGCAAGGACATGCCCATTGGGAGACTTGAACCCCGGAGATGTAGCCCAGGAGGGGTGAATTGCCTCATCAGTTCGCTATGTTATGCTATGGTGAATTTTCTTGCTGTGTATTTCTGAACTGATATATTAAATAGTGAATTTAAATAACCAATTCTCACACATAAACTCAGAAACAATTACCAAAAGCACTTTTTTTAACCTGCAAAACATAGAGAATATTTTGCACACTTAATTAAATGAAAATGGATACTTTGAACAACAGATACAAATAGTTTCATTTTCATATCATATGGTATCAGATCTCAGGATTTGAGCCTTAGGAGCTAGAGTTTTACCCTGCATTTGTTCTTGTGCAAAGATATAGTTGATTGTTTGCAAGTTTTGATGCTTACTAGGCTTAAACTCAAGAGAGGTGAAGGACACTTGGTTAGTGCACAAAGTAATCCTCAACCAAGAAGGGCTAGAGAGCCACCTCCAAGAGCCATTGAGGAAGCCTCAAAAATGTATTTAAGAGAAGGAGAAGCTCCTGAAGACATTGATCCCAAAGAAGAGGAATGGGTGTTCTGAAAGGATTTCCTAGACATGACAGAGATGGTGAGGATACTCTACCAAGAAAGGAATGATAGGCTTGTAGAAGAAGGGTCTAGACACTAGAAAGAAGAAGAGGGTTCTTCAAGAGGAAAGAAAAGTGATGAAAAGTCAAAGAAAGGACACGGAGGAAATGGTGATCCACCATCCCCATCTTCATCCTCTTCCTCTACACAATCATCATCTACCTCGGTGAATCAATCTCACAAGTCTAAAACCACTGGTAAAAGTCCATTTTTAAAGCTTGATGTTAAATTTGAGTTTCCTATGTTTAATGGTGAGGTCAATGCAAAGAAACTCGACAATTAGATAAGAAAGTTGGAAGTTTATTTGAGGATATAGAACCTTCATTAAGACTAAACCAAGATTTAGTTAGCCTCTTTGACAATGGAAGGAGCAGCATTGGTATGGTGGGAAGCAAATACCAAGGATGAAATTAAAAAACATGGTAAGATCTCTTTATCATGGGCTGAATTTATTTCTGCAATTAAGAAACAATTTTATCCATTAGCTCATTTACAAAAGGCTATCATGAATTGGCAAAGTTTTAGACAACTTAAGGGAAAAAGTGTTCAATATTACACTGAAGAGTTTAGACGAAGGTATTTATTACTTGGAATTGATTTGCATAGCAAAGAGACTTTGCTGAAATATATAGGTGGTTTGCATAGCTATCTTATTCATACTATCCTTATGTTCAATCCTACTAGTTAGACAAGGTTTGTGTTCAAGCCACTCATTTAGAGGCTAGAGGTAAACAATATTTTGATGGGAATGAGGGTAGTGAATTTAAAGGCAAAGGTAGAAAAAGAAATGCAAACTCTAGGAAATAAAAAGGAAAGTTATTTTGTAAAAGCTGTTCCAAAACAAGCCACGATGAAGACCATTGCTGGAAACTTCATTCGGGGCTGAAACCAGAAAATTTTAAAACCAAACATAAGGCCAAAGAAAAGGGTAAAATGGTTGAAATTGCTGAACAAGACTTAGGGTCTGAATTAGGTGATGAAACTAAAAGCATAGCCATGATACTAAAGAACATAAAGGGGAAAGAGATTGTAAAGGAAACAAATCCCAGTTATAGCACTTTAAACCGTCACATAGAGGCTCCAAATGAAGAGAGAAGGATAGAGCTGTTTCATGTGAGGATAATAGCCAAACACACAAAGATAGACACATTATTTCAAAACGGGTCACAAGCGAATCTCATCTCAGAAGACTTAGTCAAGAAGCTAAAACATGAAACCATTCCACATCCGAAGCCATATCCACTTGGTTGGATTTTCAAGGATGCTAATTTGAAAGCCATATCCCTCCTCATGAGCATGGTTGGATTTTCAAGGATCCAAAGCCATATCCCTCCTCATGCAACTGGTCATCCAGGATCATGCAAGTTAAAAGATCCTTGGAATACTCCACCAACAGCTGGGAGTTCCAATATGGATCTATCCTCCATAGTGACAACACTGATGATCTCTCATGAAGAGCATATGTCATATGGTCATCCTCCTCTTTGACATCCCCCATGCCAAATATGCAAGTTGGAAGGCTGCTATCCTTCCCCTGCTGCTTCTACCACAACGTAGAATCTGAAATGAGAGTGGGTAAATATGATGTTGAGAAAATGCATCTCTCCTCCTTGAGTCTACCCAAGACTCTCAACGCTGTAAAATGACCTCCCAAGGTCTCCACTCCTCTGAAATCAATGAATGGTGCCTCAAAATGTGAAGCATCTCTCATCATCTGCTGATATAGTGGTCTCCTTGGTGAAATGTCTCCATGCAATGAGACATCATCATCAAGAGTAGACTACATACATGAATGGACAGACTTGTCCCTGCTCTCACTGCGCAATCTAGTCTCCCTCTTAGGTGCATCAACCTCATGAAATAGATAGGGATGTGTGCTCCTCATCACATGATGCTGGTCATCCTCCCTATCTCCTCCTTGTATCTCCATAGGTTCCCACCCTATCATCATTGGCACATGTAGAACATGAGTTGTGCCTTGATCTCCACATGTAAGATCCTGGGGAATTTCTTGAAATGATACAAGAATCCCTCTAGTTGGAGAAAAAGCTCCTCCTTCCTCTGTATGAGGTGCTAGATCATCTCCAGATCTGGTAGCATTGTTTCCCTTAGTCTTCTCAACATGAATGGGCAACCCTCCACTAATTGGATCCTCTATTTGAAAAGGGATCTCCATGCCTTCTTCTGCCAAAATACAAGATGAAGGTCTTGCCTCCGGCAAAGTATAATGCAAAATATCAACCTCTTATATGGTTTTCTGAAGTGGATCTGATTTTAAAGTTTCCTCCATCATATGCAAGGGTTTGGTTTGTTTAGATTTGCTTAGCTCCACCATATGTGTTGCAGAAAGTTTCCCACCAAACCTTTCTACCAATGTCTTAATAAACCTTGCATAAGAGAAAGTGTTTTCATTTTTCAACGAAAAGGACTCAAATATCCACCATGTATAGGCCTTACCTCCAAGATGCAGTGCTGCAACTTTGATGGCTTCATCTTTAGAGATATGGTGCTGCTGCAAAAAGGTGTCTAGCTCTTCTACCCAAGCCCTGGATGAACATGTAGGGGAAACATCAAAGGTAGATAGAAGAAATCTATCCATATTATGCTACTTCCTCCTCCTCACCTTGACCTTGAAAAACTCCAGAAAAGTGATATGATCTCTAAAATTTTGAGTTTTAGATTCATACTCATGCAAGAAACCACTAAGAGTTCCTCTGTTCGGCATTCCTTCTTATTCTCTCTCTCTTATGGCAAAAATGGCCATATGAATGTGCTGTGCCTCATAGGGTGTGGCTGCATTTTCACACTCCCCATAAGAAAATCTAGAGTTTGACTCAATTTCAAACCCTCTTGGAGATTTTGTACAAATCTCCCTCCTTATCTTCTTGCAATCTTCATGAATTCTCTATACAGATATTGGAAGAAGCTTTGTAAGTCTATCTCCCTTTTTCTCTCCAAATATTGGAGTCTTCATCTTCTGTCTTCTTGATAGCATCATGGCTAAGATCCACAGGTTGAGCCAAGATTATTATTTGATACCACTGTAATATTCCAAATTCGGAACAATCTACAATGTTAGGAATATCCAACAATATTCCCAAATTGGAGACCCAGCAATATGTAAACACACAATGGAGTAGCAGTGACAACTCAACTCATAAAAATGTGATAAATATCCATAGCCATTCTATCAAGTTATAGTAGAAAAAATTGAATACAAAACCTTGAGGAAAATTTTACTCAAGATAGGCAATGCTCAGCCTCAAGATACAGGTACATAAATCATGGAAAAACACTGCTACAAAAGTATGCCCAAGCTATGACTGCATATTTTTATAAGAGAAATTGCATGCTAACATATGTAAAATACATAGATATACAAATATATGGCCCATACAACATTGGGAGTGAAGATATCAGCTCCCAAAGGCTACCTCAAGTCAATCCTGGAAGGATTGGCTATCATATACAAAATCTGCAAAATGTCGGGATTGCTGGGTAGCAACTACAACTCAGAAAATAGAATTGGATGGATATGGCTAAAGATGATGCCCAATCTGAATATGCCTCCTCCAACGGATCTCTCAAGTGAAAGGCTAATCCTCTCACTGAATATCTCACCCTCCAAACAATCTGCAAGAGCCCCACAACAGATGCTCACTAGAAATAACACAGTTACTGAAGAAAATTGCACTGTAGGGGAAAGGGAATGAGTTGGCCCAATGCCAAGATCTGCAATCATCTCCAAGGGCTTCCAAACTAATCTCTCAAAGGAAATAGAGACTCCTCCTCTGAAAAACAAGTGATGGATGTGGTGTTGTGCACCCTCACTGCAACACCCTGCAACACAACATTATTCTACTGTAGAAATAATGCTGTCCTAGAGGAGGATGCTTGGCCTCAAGCCTGGATGTGAGGAAAATCAGTACAACTCCCTCAAGAGGCTTCTCAATAAAGGAGAAGGATTCCTAAGTAGGAGATCCTTGTGCTAAGTAGCACTGCAACTCAGCTAAATAGCCGGAGATTGCACCAAGTCTGAATAGACCATAAAATCAATAATACATGACATGAGAAAAAATGGCTTCCTTGCCCTCCTTTTAAACAAGTGAAAGCCCTCTCCCCATGGGTCCCACTCTTTAGGGTTTCCTCCACCAAATAACCCTCTTCCCATTCACACTGTGTTGTCTATCAAAGGGTTCTCCTCCTCCTCTCCTATTGTTGTTGACTTGGTCAAACTTGACCTTGTCTCCATGCAAATGTCCCCTTTCACACATAGGGGTGTGAAATCCAGCTCATATGACTATCCCCTTTCCACATTTGAGGGATTATTTTTACTAAGCATGGGCTTCCTTACCCATTTATTTAGTTGCTAGGTGGTAAAAACAAAACTTTAATATTCCATTTAGCTGTGTGCATAAATGGGAATATTACACAATGATGAGAGGATCTCATGGGGAGATATCATGGGTGGTTCACTTCAAAATATCATGGAGTGCAAAGTTCTTCAATAGTTTCACGAGGTTGGTGTCCTACAATGGGAGGATACAATTTTTTTTCAGAATGAGTTCCATCATCCACATTGGGATGAATGGTTGATGACATGGAGCAAGGGGTTGCCAGAAAACTTGCAAATCTATGAGATAGGGCAGCAAGAATCATGGCTACGCCAGTTACTTTTGGGTGAGTATGGATACTACCCATTATCTCACATTTCCAGGATCCATGCCATACATATCACTGACGACATGCAGCAACAAGAGGCATGGTTGTGTTGGTTATTGATGAGAGAGTTTGGACATCACATGATATATATTATGTCCTTGTATTTTTTTTTTTTTGGGATATGTATCATGTCTTTACATGTATTTATGTTTGGGATGTATCTCATGTTCATGTATGTACTTGGGTTTGGAACATTGCACAAATCTTGTATGATGTGGTAGATGGAGCATTGCCTCCTCGTGTGTAGAGAGTGATTGTGAGGGAGCGGTGTTCAAAGGTTGAGAGCCTGCATTTGAAAAGCAGGTCGAATGCGTATGAGAGAAGATTGCGCGATTGGAGATTGTGTGAAGACTGCAAGATGCGTGGGAGACTGCATGCAACATTCTTAAGTCCGGTGTTTAGGTAGGAGCTTATTGGTGTGAGAAGTTCCTCAATTTATCGTTGAATCTGTTAGGTCCCTATAATTTGTTAGATTGGCAAGACCAAATAGACAAGGGTAACATCAAACCAACTTTGGAGTCCTAGGACCTAGCCTTCTTGGAATCAGAGAGGGCTCTCTCTATATTTGTAGAAAAGATATGACTTGTTTGATTTAGGATGTTGATTTTAGGCTAGTTATAATTATAGGGTTTGTTTGTTTTGTTTTGTTTGGTTGGGTTGCTTGTTAAGAAGAACAGATAGAGTAAGAGAGATTGAATCCATTGGGCTATGGGGTCTGCAAAAGGTTTGAAGAGTACACCAATAAATCAAGGGTGTTTTATAGGGAAAGTTAACAAATCCAAATGGATCTTAATAGCTTATGTGAGTGTGAAATGAACATTAAATTTTGAACATGGTAGGTTTAAAGGGCAATTAAGAATCCTTTAACATATGCTATAACAAGAAGAGTACTTAAGAGCACCATGCTTAAGAAAGAATCAAATGACATGGTGCACCATAGACTTCTTTGACCTAGATTTATCAAGTAAACTTTGAGACAACAATCCAGCAAACCCTAAAGAGCAGGGAACTCCTAAATTCTCTAGCTATTTACCTTCAGAGAAAGAAAACATTCAAGATAAAAAACAAGTGATGATTAAAGAGCAGGGAACTTCTAAATCTCTTCAATCAGACTATAAAGAAATTTGAAATGAATTTTTAATATAGACCAAATGACAGGGAAAATCATAAACTTCTTTAGCATAAACCCTAATAAGCAATACTTCAAAGAAAGATCTCAAAAACAATGTTTCAAGCTACACCAAAGGACAGGGCATAACATAAAATTCTTTGGCTTGACTCCATTAAATAATTTTCAAGACAACAAGCTAAGTGGAGCCAGAGAGAAACTAAGAATTCTCTAATCAAACTCAGCAGAGGAAAACATTTGAACAATAGAAGGCAGACAGGGTTAATGTGCCTCTAGCAGCATATCTTAACCTAAATTTTCTGTTCTATTGCAACAGAAAAGATGAAACAATATGAAAATAGAAGGAAACAATTACTAAATTAGAATAACATCACCATTAACAAAGTTCATGAATCCTATGAATGTGTTTGCTTCATTTACATTCAATCCAAAACAATCACAAAGCTCCAAAGCCAATTTCTTCGCAATTCCAAGTCTATGTAATATTCATCTCCATAATCAACCAACAAAATTATGAAGAATTACATGCAATATTTATCTACAAAATGAGGAGGTGGAAACCCTAGCTAGGGTTTAGAAGTCATTTATTATATATTTAAGGCATTTTGACCTTTGAGACCATGCAAGGCCCAAGGCAAAAATATCTAAAACATATTCATGACAAAAATAACTTCTAACATAACTCCTCAACTAATTTTAGAGATATGTGTTCTTAAGGCCTTCAAAATATCTTTTTCAATAACTTTAGATGTCTTTTGTTGACTGTTGTGGTGGATTTGACACATGGGTGTACGAAATCGCACCATTTTAAGGGGTGTGGTCTACCCCTATAAACTATTGGTAACAGGCAGAAAGTGGTGGAGCTCAAAAGCATACAATCTAGAGGAAAAAGTATGCAAATGTATGCTCAAATTAAACTAAAATTAAAACACAAATATACAGAAGCTATTGAAGAGAGTCAAAACAATAATAATGCAAACGATGGCTCTAGGTCTCTTCTTATTAAACATTTGATATGGAGAAGAAATTTTACCCACTTGCCAAAGGGCCCCTAGAAAATGGTTCTAGGTTCCGATGCAAGGATGTTGTTTTCCAAGCTCTACCTATATGCAGTCTCCCTCTCTCTCTGCTGTGGTGGACTAAGATTGTTGGGTGGCCAAAAATCAAGTCCCCTCTATCTCAAACTTCTAGTCACACACTGTTGTTATTGCTTGGGAAATTATGGCCAGCATAACAATGTGATCACCCATTCTTCATCTCATGGTGGCTTTATATAGGGGATTTCAAATCCTCCTTCCTTCCCTTGGTACATGGTGGATGGTGACCCAAGGGAGAGGTATGATTCCATTGTGTGCTGCAAATATTCCTTTGTGTGCTCACATAGTGTCTAAGGAGGCGCTGGTGGCTGTCCTTAGGTGGCTTCATGTAAGGAGAAACTTGTCCTTTGCTTTGTGTGGTCCTGGAAAGCGACATTTTGCCACTTTCAGGAATGTGCGCTTATCGGGAAAAAAGGCGCACAAAAGGCACTCTTCTCGAAAGATAATGCGTGCAATCAGCATTGAAGACTAGTTCAAATTTGATTTTCTCAAAACCTTAGAGATTTTAGATACTTTCTTGATTCCATAATGTCTTCCTGCTCTGTAAATCCTTTGTCTTGACATTAATTAATGTCATCTTCTGCTGTACGATTTTCCAGTGTTAACAGTTTCTCCCTAATGTGTGAGGTATAGGAAGGAATGTATAGCTGAAATACATTAAAGTTTCTTTTCTGTATCATGTGTAGAGAGAGAGAGAGAGACCTGCGTGAATCTTGGAATTGACAGCACCCTGCATCGTTTCCAAGATGACCATGGCCTGAGGGATCCCTGCAAGAAAATACAATTTACAACATATATACAAAATTTCAACAAGGCAGGCATGTCCCATGCTCGTGATGCTATGGATAGTTAAAGAAAAATGACAGATACATGTGTTGTCTGTGTCACTACTATGGTAGTGATGCTGGCAGTTGTTGACGATGACTGTTGACGCCCTCTGGGGCGTTTTATTTAACGATAGGTGGAATGTGGTACCAATATGCGTAAAATTGGTATGGCACATAGTTGCGCAATGTACGCATAGGTGCTGGCTGGGACCTTCCCATTTAAGCATTGTTGATAGAGACGCTTATGGAGGCACGAGTCTTCGACGGATCTGGTTAAAGTGTAATGGTTGTAAGGTACGATACCATATTGACATGAAAGCTTTTGTCGTAGTCGAATTTTAGGAGGATCAATGAAATTTGTGGAGAATGATGTCTCCCACAGTGCCACTCGAGGATACCCCTTTTCATGGGGAGAGGTGATCCAAGGTACCACTTCCTTTTTGGAAAAGAGGTGTCGAGGTCGACAAAAAGGAAGCCTTAATCAAACCATGGGTCGCCAACCTGAGGGGTCGGGGACATAGATGTGATGGGTTTAACATGGGCATGTTGTTGAGAGGTGACTGAAAACTGATGATGGGGATTCAGTGGCCCGAGGTCGAAGTATACTTTAGCAGCTTGGTGAAAGTCATATTTATTTCTGAAGGGAAAATCCCTGCAGTCGGTAGGACTTCCAGGGAGGGTGTAAACCTGGCTATCAATGTCATGATGGTGCGTGCGTGGGGGTGAAATAATCTGACCAAGGGGAATGAGGGACTGTTTCCATGGGAGAAAAGATGAAATATGAGGGTGAAAGGGTGAAGTGCACCATTTTCGGTTTTTGTACACTTACCAAAAGAATAAAATAATGAGGTTTGGTTTGTACAAAAAACAGAGATGGGTACCCCAAAACATAAAAGTGTTCAACCACTGAAGGTGCGAGGATGGTGTTTTTCTGGTGGTTGGGGTCCCATTCGTTGGTCTCATATGCGGGTTTGATGGAGCGGATGAAACAGTGTCGCAGATGGGGTTATGCTGGTGGAGGTACGGTGGGACAAATGCGAGGCGCGGAGGTGCATGTTTTACCTGCTTGTACAACCTGGTCATCCGAGAAGGGGGTTTCAGTTTGCATGGTAAACTTGACCTTATGCATGATGAATGGATGGGCATGAGGTGCTTCCCAGACTGAAGTGGTATGGCCATGGCGTCACTTTTGCTGTGATATATGGTCTACTTTGGGTGACGAGCGCCATAGAGGGAAGGCTCTACCGACCAACATGGGTGTTTATCATGTGCAGGGTCAGGTAATGATAAACATGGTAAGATATGAGGACCCTATGGTTCATTTCTGATGGAGAAATGATGTCAAGATACGAAATTTTTTCTGGGACTCTATCATGTTGGGGGTAGAATGATACCTACTCCATAACCTTCAGTAGATGGTGTTGTAAATGGTTTGTGGGTTCTTCCTATAAAAACAACTATCTCAAGTGAAAGAATATTATTTTCATCAAATATTATTGAAAGGCACGAGCTTTAAAAAGGAAGATGAGAGAGGGCATACCTGCTGGCACTGAAAAATTATTTTTCCTAGAAAGCGAATTTTTGGCATCGCTTTCATTCATCATGGCGTACTAATGATGGTGCAACTTACGGTTCACATAATGGACCTTCTGATCTCCTGTTATGGACCTCCAAAGTTTTTGAAAAGGGTGATAAATAGGTGATTATGGCCCTAATCCTGTTAATTTGTACTTGATGAGTTTTGAGAGATCAGAGGTGTTTGCAGAGAATTTCTGGCCATTAGGGTCAGCCCGTGTACCAGGGACTAGCGATACTATGCCGAGGTAACTTCCATGATGTCCTGCATTTTAATCTTTTCAGTTTGATGGTGCCAGGGGCCGTACGAATTGGGTTTGTATAGCCTCGGACTGAATTTTTCCCTAGATTGAATGGGCAATCTGGGCAAATGCGCGCCTTCCTTGCGCGCAATTTTGATGGATAGGAACGCTAGAGCGCGCTATTCCCTAATTTTAGTGCACGAAGGCAAGCCTGTGAAAAATAAAGGCGCGCGAGGGTGCGCTTGTCTGAGGGACAGGCGCGTAAATGTCAAGCTGACAAAAATTTTAGTTTTTGTCTGTTTTTTAGGTTTTTCTCTGTACTGATGGGTACCTGTGTTGATGATAGGTTGGAGTGGAGGGAGCGGGACTGGCCTGAGATCCGGACCACTCTAGCTGTTGATGCTGGGGCACAACATCAGTTGGCCACATGGGGCCTTCTGAAATTTGCTGAAAATGAGTTTCTACGGTCGCAGGACCGCTTACTATGCTGCATTATACATCACTAGTGTAGGAGGCGCAACATGTTCGTGTTGTAGGGGACGAACTTGGTGATCTGTCCCGAGACGGATATCTACTTTGTGACCGGGTTACTGCCTCAGGGTGAGGCACTGAGGTACCCACTCCTCTCTGGGAGAGTGAGCCTGGATAGATTCTAGAGGCATCATTACAGGGGGGTACCTCTTACTGAGGGATGCATCAACATTGCATCAGTTACAGATGTGGTAGAGTGGTGTGCTCTGGCGGTGATCGTATGATTGTCGGGGTCGTTTGCTCCACATCGAGCATCTAACCTGCAAGTTGGAGTTTTGCGCCGCTTGAGGTTCAAGAATTTATTTGACTTTTCCCACTTTTGTTTTGATGGTATGGTGTCGCAATTTAACAAGGTCCAATGTGGATCGAAGTCTTTTGCGTACGCCAGTATCCTATGCAGCATCATGTATGAGAGGGTGGTGCTGCTGAGGCCAGTGGTGGCGGTGCCTATTAGTGGGCCACGGGAGCCACATATGAGGAGGTGGGCTCCGGTGATGTCGCAAGGTGGTGGTGGCATGGTGGAGAATTATTGGAATGCCACGAAAAAGGCCTAGTTCAAGGCCAACCCACAGATGTTCTTTCCATACCCGTATGCGAGGATGGACTTTTAGGGTAACCCAGACATGGGTCTCCCTTTTGGTTATGTTTGGGGACCTGTAGGTATGATTTATATGTTTTTTATGCATTTGTTTGAGTATATATGTACTTATGTGTTTTTCTAGTGACACTGACATTATTTTGGTTACTCGTGCAGATGTTGGTGAGGTGGGTTGCCTCGTGACCTAACTGGTGGGTCACGATCCTCCGCGACGACCTCAAGGCGGTCAAGGAGGAGGTGATGCAGGTGGACCAGGCGATGGTGGTAGTGGAGATGGCGGAGATGGTGCTGGTGATAAAAGTGGATATCGGTAGCCACCCACCTATTCCATTTGGACCCGTAGCATCAATTCTTTCAGTTTTCAGCTTCAGTACAACTTACTATTTTTAGCAGGTTTTCAGGTCCTGCACTCCCGGAGCCGTTTTTGGGACTTAATGATCCAGGTGGATATTGGTAGCCACCCACCGAGTCCATTTGAACCCCCACCATCAGTTATTTCAGTTTCTAAGTTTCAACATAACTTACTATTTATAGCAATTTTTCAGGTCCTAAACTTCTGGAGCCATTTTGAGGCCCTAAACAATGATTTTTGGGAAAATGGGGAGAAACATGGGTCCTAGACCATTGTTTCTCACTCAAAATTTGTATTCCTTAGATACATATTTCTAACGAGCTATTGAGCGCGTCAAACAGAGACCGGATGCCAAAGGTATGTCCCCAATAAGTTGAAACACCAACTTACCCAAACGGGGCCCACAGTTTTGGCGCTTGATCAGGTGATCATGTCCAAGTTGAAAAAATGCTCAAAATGGAATTACTCATAATTGGTTGCAATCTGAATGTCTGGAAAGGCCTCATCACTACGATTTTGGCACCGTGAACGAGACTGAAATCCGATGTCATATGTGAAAGTTACTGATGTTTTAAAATGCCCAATGACCTTCAAAACATGACTTTTGAACAAAAAAATTATCAATTTTCAAAAAATTAGATGGAATTTTTTTTTTTTAATAATGTTTTGATGGCCTATTATAGGGTGCCACTTGGCCTGCCCGGAGGCTGCCACATGGCCCCAGGCCTATGGTTCAAAGTCATGTCAAAAAATTGCAGGCAGGGTGGATCGAACCCTTGACCCGACACGTCTGGTAGGGTCGACTCAACCACTACACCACGGGTGGGTCAGCTCGTTCGACATGAAATCAGATGACTGTTGGGCGAGTCGGGTCTTCAAGGTTAACGGGTGAGTTGTGCAGTCGTGCATGACAATTTGGGTCATCGTTTGTTGAACCGATGGAGTAAGGAGTTAAGCCCTCGGGGCTTAAGGGTGGTAGACCCTGCGACCAGGTGCAGAACCAAGGGCTAAGCCCTGTTGAACCAATAGAACATTTTTGTTAAGCCCGCAGGTGCTAGCCCCCTAGCCACATGACCCGCTGGTTACGACCAGGGGCGCGGGTTAACAACTTAACTGCCAGCGCTAACCATTTCTGGCTTTCTCGCATGTGACCGTGCCAACACTGATAGTTAAATTTAATGCCTCCACCGATTTAGTGGTGCGGTTCCATTTTTCTGACCTATCTGACTATTTTGGTGGGATTAATTAGAGTTCCTCCAGTTTTGGAGGAGGTTTTTTAGTGCCACTGGGAAAAATTTGTTTTGGTCATAACTGTAATATTCCCAATTAGCAATGGCTAATTGGAATATTCATTTTTTGTCAATTTTTCCTTAAGTGGTTCGCTTAGGAATAAACGTAGTTAGATTATGAATAAAACGTGAGTAAAAGGGGCCATGAATAAGATGCACGTGGTAATTACAGAGGGAAGCCGAATTGGGCACGCAGCAAAGAGGTAATACCATGGTATCAGGAGGGGAAGCGTACGCAGCAAGGAAGATTACCATGGTATCATGGGTTGAGGCGGCCGAAGGATTCAAGAGCGGCCAAACGCTATATTAAGGAGGTAATTTCTTCATTGGGGGATCATGGAAAATTTATGTATTTTGAATCTGGTCATTGCGACTATTGAGCATGCTGGCTATTTAGCCTGTCTGCAGCGCTGTTTAGCACATTGAGTGTCTCCATTTAGAGATCTCACCCTTAGCCCCAGGGGACTTCGAGTGCCTGCTCGGGTGAGGTAGTTCTGTCAACATTTCGGTAGGAAGAATGATCAGTTGTATTTGTAAAAGAGAAGCGTGTTTATTAACTACGCAGCACCTGTGGAGGATTCACGCGTTTATTGGCTATGTAGAAGGACGCAGTCTATATTTGGGAAGCTCTGGGTGTATTCTTGGAAGATCGTGGGAAGGAGATCAAACACATTAATAGCAGCGTGTCTATTAGGGGAAGTTCTAGATCAGCGAGTGATTTTAATATCGCAGATCCCATCCAGAGGAGGCGTGATTAACAAGAGGAAGGTGCAGATCTGTAAGGGGGCCCATCTGGGCAGCGACACCGTCGTTTGTCATCAGGTGGAACGTAGATCTGAGTCACAGCTATCCCATGCAACACAGATATGAAACATAGCAGCATTCTGAGAATAGATCTTGTGCAAATTTAGATGCTTGATCACTTATTGTACTCCTCTGTATTTTTTAGATTAATAAAATGGCTCAGCGCTCTCTTATTTCTTGAATATCTGTGCATACTATTGTATGTATGCAATCTGTTATTTCTTCCGCTTCCATATTGATTTCTGTACCACTTGTTGTGTTTCCCCCACACTCTTAGACAGAGTCTAGAAAGGGCTAGATAGCCTCCAGATCTCATCCTCTTTTCAGAGGTGAAATATCTGGTAAATGCCCTCCCAGTCCATCTCTGGTTAGAGTTTACTGTGTTTTACAAATATTCCTGAAAATGAATATTACAGTGGTATCAGAGCATAGATCTGGCTCAGCTTGTGGAGCTAGTAGTCTATGTCATCGGAATAAAAACCCTACATCTGCCACAGAGGTAGGAAGTATAGAGATATTGAGCGTAGGTTGAAGAACACCTACGGAGAAGGAGACTGCATTCGGGTAATTGACACAGAATAGGAGGAACCTGCGGTAGAAGCAGAGCAGAGAGGGTCAATGGCAGATGATAGTGATGCAAAACAGTTTGGGGAAGCACTCCTCAAATCAGTGCAGGATCTGGTAAATAAGATAGAAGTAATGGGCCAAAGATTCACGGCTGTGGAAGCTAGACAGCGTGAAATCCCAAAGGGTTTCCATGTTGATGAGGGGTCAGACACATCCCACCATTTGCAGGAGAAGGTTGCTGCTCCACACCCAGCATCACATGCCCTCTTTCGTGCTACTATGCCCACTTTTCTGAGTACAGATACAAGGTCAGGAGCACAAGAAGAACCATACCATATAAGTGAGTATTTTGTTGAGTACCAGGCAGCTGGGCAAGAGTTCAGGGATGCCATTTTATTTAAATAATTTGTTCAGATCAAGCAGGATAGCAGACCTCGCGACCATCATAAAGGGCACAGACATTATAATGATGGAGATACCCAGCGTACAGCAAGCCGATTCCATTTGCCTACGTTTGATGGTTCATCGAATAGTTCGGCAAAGTCTTGGGTGGAGAAGCTGGATGTATATTTCCAGCTCAACCAGATGGCAGAAACAGAGGCCATCAAGGTGGCCACGCTGCATTTGGAGGGTGAGGCTCAGGATTGGTGATCCATGGAATGGTGACGCTTGGGCATTCCTCCGTGACTACCTATGACGAGTTCACTCGGAGACTGATTGAGAGGTTCGACCGAAAGGAACCAGAGGAGCACTTTGTTGAACTAACAAGGCTCAAATAGACCGGGAGTCCTGAAAAGTATATTGCAGATTTCCTAAGGATTTCAGTGATGGCGCCAGATCTATCCGCAGCACGGATGATCTATATGTTTGTGGAAGGGTTAACAGAACCACTGTGAGGACTAGTCAGATCCACTAGACCAGCCACACTCCAGGATGCCATTGGTAGGACTAGGGATTTGTAGGACGCTTTACCCCAGACCAAGACATCTTACCCCTAGAAACCGGCTTTCTAGCCAAAGGGGAAGGATGTAAGGATTTCGCCTCCAAAAGGGAATCAGGGGAGGGTACAGCTTGATGATGATGCCCGGAGGGAGTTGAAGAAGACGAGGTTGTGCTTTACCTGTCAGGAACCATGGGCACCAGGACACAGATGTGCTGCTGGAAAAGCACATTTTATTGAGGTCTTCTCCGAGAGTAGCGGGGAAGAGGACGATTATGAGGATGGGGAGGCAGGAGATAGTTAGACAGAGCAAGATCATTTGCCACCCCCACCTTCAGGGGCAAGAGGTACAACCTTTGCACCCACAGGGGGGACCCTTGCAGCATTACGAGGAGTACCCAAGTATCTGACATTACGAGTCCAAGGGACAGTACGTGGGCAGCGAGTTTCAATCCTAGTAGACAGTGGGGCAACCCACAAATTCATCGATGCACAGATGGTTGAGAGGAGAAGCATACCGACAGAGAGTTTCGATGGACTTTCAGTATTGGTCCAAGGGGATCTGACGATGCAGTGTACTAGGTATGTTCCAGAGTTGGCTATAACAATGGGAACCTACACAGTGACTGACCACTTTTTCATGGTTAACATACCAGACACCAATGTGGTATTAGGTGTACAGTTGCTGATTACTTTGGGAAAAATCACCACAGATTGGGAGGCCTTGGAGATGGAATTCGATGACAAGAAGACCGGGAAGCATGAGAAGATATGTGGGATGCACACTTACCCACCTCAGACTATTTCAGCTCACCGGATTGAGGTAGACTTCCGGAAGGGAGACATAGAGTGGGTAGTTGAGTTGTGGGCATCAGTGGTAGGGGCTACCAGGAAGAAAGTTCATCCAGATATACAGGCCATCCTCGACAAGTATGAGACGGTATTTGGAGAGATACCACCAGGACAGCCACCAGATCGGGGGTTTGAGCACACTATTGAGTTAGAGCAGGGTGTCCAGGCCATTATTACCACACCCTATAGGCACCCCAAGGCCTATCTAGATGAGATTGAGTGGGCCATCTAGGAGTTGTTGGCTATTGGACATATTCAGCCTAGCACCAGTCCTTTTTGTTCTTCGGTGGTGTTGGTGAAGAAAAAGGACAGCACATTGAGAATGTGCATTGATTATAGGGCCCTAAATAAGAAGACCTTGAAGAATAGGTACCCCATACCGCGGGTTGACGAGCTGATGGATGAGCTAAGAGGAACTCAGTTCTTCTCAAAAATTGATTTGAGATCTGGGTACCACCAGATTCCCATGAGGGAACAGGACATCCCCAAGACCGCTTTCAGGTGCAATTATGGCCACTTTGAATTTTTGGTCATGCCTTTCGAGTTGACTAATGCCCCAGCTACTTTCCATTCATGCATAAACCATATCTTCTACAGTCATCTGAGGAGGTTTGTGTTGGTATTTTTCAACGATATATCGATATATAGCAGGATTTGGGAGGAGCATCTCCAGCATATAGAGGCAGTATTGCATATCTTGGAGGAGCAACAGCTCTATGCTAAGCTCTCCAAGTGTGAGTTTGGGATGACAGAGATGTTTTATTTGGGACACATCATAGGAGTGGATGGAGTAAGGGCCCACGAGGAGAAGATCAGGGCCATCAGAGACTGGCCAGAGCCAAGAAACGTGACAGAGCTTCGAAGATTTATTGGCATCTGCACCTATTATAGGAAGTTCGTCAATAATTTCTCTCAGCTTGCGGTACCCCTTACAGATCTAAAAAAGAAGGGGGCATTTAGTTGGTAGGATACAACACAGCGAGCTTTTGACAGGCTCAAGGAGGTTATGAGCAGCTGTCCAGTGCTTTCATTGCCAGATTTTACATAGCCTTTTGTTTTGGAGTGTGATGCATTAAGAGAAGGGATCGGTGCAGTCTTGATGCAGGGAGGCCACCCTATAGCCTTAGAGAGTAGAAAGCTCCTTCCTCATGAGCGGTTGTATCCTATATATGACAAGGAGATGTTGGCCATTATGCATGCATTGGCCAAATTCGCGCAGTACTTAGTGGGCAATAGGTTCCGAGTAAGGACTGATCACAACAACCTCAGGTTATTTTTGGAGCAGAAACAGCTACAGGAAAGGCAACAGAAGTGGATGAGCAAGATCCAGGCCTATGACTTTGAAATTGAATATGTCAAAGGGAAGAATAACGTGGTAGCCAATTCACTTTCGCGTAGACCAGCTACGTTGTCTCTGATGAGCCTGGATATAGATTGGAGGGCTCGACTCTTGGTGGAGTACTCCAAGGATAGATTTTCCTGTGAGGTTCTAGATGGTCAGGTGACCGACAACAGATATAGGGTGATAGATGAAATCATCTACTATAGAAATAGGATTTTCTTGACGGAGGGCTCCCATATCAAGGATAAGATACTTCAGGCATCTCATGACTCACCATTATCCAGACATCAGGGGTTTAACAAAACCTACCGGGCCATCCGAGAGAGGTTCTCATGGAAAGGCCTCAAGGAGGATGTGCTCTGGCATATCAGGGAGTGCGAAGTTTGCTAGAGAAACAAGGGGGAGATGAACCATCCCACAGGCTTGTTACAGCCTCTTCTTATTCCAGAGGGGAAATGGGAGAGCATTTCGATGGATTTCATCACAGGGTTGCCCACGGTGCAGGGCAAGGACTGCATATACATCATCGTTGATCGGCTGACAAAGTACACACACTTTTTCGCCATATCAACACACTACACAGCAGCATAGATGGTGGATGTATTCTTTAAAGATATTTTCAGGTTGCATGATCTTCCCAAGACCATCATCAGTGACAGGGACAGTCGCTTTATGGGCGGATTTTGGCAGGAGCTCTTTCGACTGGTAGGGACGGAGCTGACACCAGGCACCAGCTATCACCCACAGACAGATGGGAAAACTGAAATAGTTAACAAGTGGCTGGAGGGCTACTTGCATAACTATGTTAGTGGGTAGTAGAAGGCATGGCTGAAGTGGCTGCATCTAGGGGAGTATTGTTAAAATAACACATATCATATGTCCATCGGTATGACACCATTCTATGCTTTGTATGGGTACCATTTTTTATCTTTTCTTGATATGATGTTGGGTGCTAGCAAGGCTCCGAGAGCCAAATATTGGATCCAAGAGAGTCAAGACATTCTCCGCGCTCTCAAGGATAACATGGCTACAACACAGAACCAGCAGAAGCGGTATGCCGATAAGGGTTGGATTGTAAGACAGTTTGAGGTAGGAGACTTGGTCTACCTATGTTTACAGCCATACCGAAAATCATCATGAAACAGAAGGGAGCTGAGAAGCTCAAGCCTCGTTTTTACGGGCCATACAGGGTGATACGCAGAGTTGGACAGGTTGCGTATGAGTTGGAGCTGCCCCAAGGCAGAAAGATTCATAATATTTTCCACGTATCATGTCTGAAGAAAGCATTGGGGCAGCAGGTGACCGTAACAAAGGAGCTGCCACCTACAGATGATGAAGGGAATTTGGTATTACAGCCCGAGGTGATTATTGATGCCAGGGAAAGGCAACTACGAAACATAACCATCTGGGAGTTCTTAGTGAGGTGGAAGAATTTATCGGATGAAGATGCGACTTGGGAGAATGAGAAAATATTGCAGCATCCATCACTACAGTTGCTTAGGGATAAGCAACACTCTATGGGGGGAGACTGTAATATTCCCAATTAGCAATGGCTAATTGGAATATTCATTTTTTTTCAATTTTGCCTTAAGTGGTTAGCTTAGGAATAAACGTAGTTAGATTATGAATAAAACGTGAGTAAAAGGGGCCACGAATAAGATGCACGTTGTAATTACAGAGGGAAGCTGAATTGGGCACGCAGCAAATAGGTAATACCATGGCATCAGGAGGGGAGGCACATGTAACAAGGAATATTACCGTGGTATCATGGGTTGAGGCGGCCGAAGGATTTAAGAGTGGCCAAAAACTATATTAAGGAGGTAATTTCTTCATTGGGGGATCATGGAAAATTTATGTATTTTGAATCTGGTCATTGCGACTATTGAGCATGCTATATGTTTAGCCTGTCTGCATCGCTGTTTAGCACATTGAGTGTCTCTGTTTGGAGATCTCACCCTCAGCCCCAAGGGACTTCGAGTGCCTGCTCGGGTGAGGTAGTTCCGTCAGCATTTGGGTAGGAAGAACGATCAACTATATTTGTAAAGGAGAAGTGTGTTTATTAACTACGCAACACTTGTGGAGGATTCACGCATTTATTGGCTGCGCAGAAGGACGCAGTCCATATTTCGGAAGCTCTGGGTGTATTCTTGGAAGATCATGGGAAGGAGATCAAACGCCGAAATAACAGCGCGTC
This sequence comes from Pinus albicaulis, assembly GCA_034641835.2. NCBI lineage: Eukaryota > Viridiplantae > Streptophyta > Pinopsida > Pinales > Pinaceae > Pinus > Pinus albicaulis. The sequence continues at coordinate 113,390,506 of CM076578.1, read as the reverse complement.
TATTAGGAGAAGTTCTCATTCAGCGAATGATTTTAATATCGCAGATCCCAGCCAGAGGAGGCGTGATTAACAGGAGGAAGGCACAGATCTGTAAGGGGGCCCATCTGGGAAGTGACACTGTCATTTGTCATCAGCTGGAACGTAGATCTGAGTCACAACTATCCCATGCAACACAGATCTGAAACACAACAGCATTCTGAGAATGGATCTTGTGCAAATTTAGATGCTTGATCAATTATTGTACTCTGTATTTTTCAGATTAATAAAATGGCTTAGTGCTCTCTTATTTCTTGAATATCTGTGCATACTATTGTATGTCTGCAATATGTTATTTCTTCCCCTTGCATCTTGATTTCTGTACCACTTGTTGTGTTTCCCCCACACTCTTAGACAGAGTCTGGAAAGGGCCAGATAGCCTCCAGATCTCATCCTTCTTTCAGAGGTGAAATATATGGTAAATGCCCTCCCAGTCCATCTCTGGTTAGAGTTTACTGTGTTTTACAAATATTCCCGAAAAGGAATATTACAATAACTTTCTCCATTTTTTACAAAACAAGACGAAATTTTAGCCAATTTTGGGTTTCTTGAGAATTATGGAGAGTTTGGGGCAGGTTACAGAGTGAGCAGAGGTGTTATACAACCATTTTTCCTTCAGGGGAGCTTGGAGAGCCATCAGGTCCATCACGGAAATGGAGCTGTATTCGGCTATAATTCACTGTTTAAGGTGAAACAAAAGCCATTTTTAGCTTATTTCTATCTTATGAAGTCAATTTCACAGCTAGTTTTGCCTTTTTAGGCATATTTGTCACTGTATAAAAATTTTGAGAAACTTAATAGAGCAAGGACATGCCCATTGGGAGACTTGGACCTGACAGATGTAGCCCAGGAGGGGTGAAATGCCTCATCAGTTTTCCGTGTTATGCTATGGTGAATTTTCTTGCTGTGTATTTCTAAACTAATATATTAAACATTGAATTTAAATAACCAATTCTCACACATAAACTTAGAAACAATTAACAAAAATGCTTTGTTTAACCTGCAAAACATAGAGAATAATTTGCACACTTAATTAAATGAAAATGGATACTTTGAATAGAAGATACAAATAGTTTCATTTTCAGATCAGATGGTATCAGAGCTTAGGATTTGAGCCTTAGGAGCTAGAGTTTTACCCCGCATTTGTTCTTGTGCAAAGATATAGTTGATTGTTTGCAAGTTTTGATGCTTACTAGGCTTAAACTCAAGAGAGGTCAAGGACACTTGGTTAGTGCAAAAAGTAATCCTCAACCAAGAAGGGCTACAGAGCCACCTCCAAGAGCCATTGAGAAAGCCTCAAGCATGTATTTAAGAGAAGGAGAAGGTCCTGAAGACATTGATCCCAAAGAAGAGGAACGGGTGTTCTGAAAGGATTTCCTAGACATGACAGAGATGGTGAGGATACTCTACCAAGAAAGGAATGATAGGCTTGTAGAAGAAGGGTCTAGACACTAGAAAGAAGAAGAGGGCTCTTCAGGAGGAAATAAAAGTGATGACAAGTCAAAGAAAGGACACGGAGGAAATGGTGATCCACCATCCCCATCTTCATCCTCTTCCTCCACATCGTCATCGTCTACCTCGGTGAATCAATATCACAAGTCTAAAACCACTCGTAAAAGTCCATTTTTAAAGCTTGATGTTAAATTTGAGTTTCGTATGTTTAATGGTGAGTTCAATGCAGAGAAACTCGACAATTGGATAAGACAGTTGGAAGTTTATTTGAGGATATAGAACCTTCATGAAGACTACACCAAGATTCAGTTAACCTCTTTGAGAATGGAAGGAGCAACATTGGTATGGTGGGAAGCAAAGGCCAAGGATGAAATTAAAAAACATGGTAAGATCACTTTATCATGGGCTGAATTTATTTCCGCAATTAAGAAACAATTTTATCCATTAGCTCATTTACAAAAGGCTATCATGAATTGGCAAAGTTTTAGACAACTTAAGGGAAAAAGTGTTCAAGATTACACTCAATATTTTAGACGAAGGTCTTTATTACTTGGAATTGATTTGCATAGCCAAGAGACTTTGCTGAAATATATAGGTGGTTTACATAGCTATCTTATTCATACTATCCTTATGTTCAATCCTACTAGTCTAGACGAGGTTTGTGTTCAAGCCACACATTTAGAGGCTAGAGGTAAACAATATTTTGATGGGAATGAGGGTAGTGAATTTAAAGGCAAAGGTAGAAAAATAAATGCAAACTCTAGGAAAGAAAAAGGAAAGTTATTTTGTAAAATTTGTTCCAAAACAAGCCACGAGGAAGACCATTGCTAGAAAATTATTCGAGGCTGAAACTAGAAAAATTTAAAACCAAACATAAGGCCAAAGAAAAGTGTAAAACGGTTGAAATTGATGAACAAGACTTAGGGTCTGAATTAGGTGATGAAACTAAAAGCATAGCCATGATACTAAAGAAAATAAAGGGGGAAGAGATTGTAAAGGAAACAAATCCCAGTTCTAGCACTTTAAACCGTCACATAGAGGCTCCAAATGAAGAGAGGAGGATAGAGTTGTTTCATGTGAGGATAATAGCCAAACACAAAAATATAGACACACTATTTCACAGTAGGTCACAAGCGAATCTCATCTCAGAAGACTTAGTCAAGAAGCTGAAACATGAAACCATTCCACATCCAAAGCCATATCCACTTGGTTGGATTTGCAAGGATGCTAATTTACAAGTTTCAAGGAAGTGCATGTTGCGCTTCGCCATAACAGCTCATTATGTTGATTTTCTTGAACTAGATTTGGTACCGCTTGACATTACAGGTGTGGTGTTTGGTAGTCCATATTTATATGATAGAAAAGTGATCTTCCATCGCCATGAGAACAAGTACCATTTGTTCAAGGATGGTAAGGATTTTATTGTGAGAGCACATTGGAAGAAGCTAGAATCGTCTTTAGTGAGTGCAGGGCAGTTGAAAAGGCTTGTCAATGCAAGTCAAAATTTACTTTGTTGATGATTAAGCAAAAATATTTTGTACATAATCCTTTTCATGTTATTGCTGATTTAAATGATGATATGTTTCAGTCTGAAAGCAGGTTGTCTTTGGAACAAGATGACAAGATGTTGCAGAAAGTGCCTTTGGTGTCGATCGGTGCAGAGAACAAAGTGTCGGTGCAAGGTGGTGAAAAAATCCAAGAGAGGGAAAAGCATGCAAGCAAAGAGGGCACAAATTTCAGCATGGGTCATTGCTGGTTTCAGAATGGTAGGGTGGTATGGCGAGAAAACTTGGTCGGGAATCGACACAAGTACATGGCTCATTCAGAAAAAAATTTCCATGAGGAAAGTTGGCAAGGTGAATCTCAATTTCAGTTTCCTTTAAAGGTAGACCATTGTAGAAGTAGTATGTTTTCTGCAAATTATAGTTGTTGTTCTGAAAATTTCAAAAATTTGCATTATGACTCAGTGAAGGTTAGCAATATTCGGTCCGTAGATTCAAGGAAGAATTTATCATTTTATGAGAAGCTCGATTTGATGAAGTCAAGAATATTTCAGTGGTTCAAGGTTGGAAGAGTGGAGAATTAGTCTCCTCATCTTCAATTTCTGTAATTCAGAGAGATTTTGGGGTCCAAAAGCTTCCCATTTAGGAGGTGTGATCAGGTGATCATGTCCAAGCTGAAAAAATGCTCAAAAATGGAATTGTTTAGAATTGGTTGCAATTTTAATGCCTGGAAAGGCCTCGTCGCTACGATTCTGGTGCTGCAAATGGGACTCAAATTCGATGTCGTATGTGAACGTTACTAAAGTTTTAAAACACCCAATGACCTTCAAAACATGACTTCTAAACAAAAAAATTGTCATTTTTCAAAAGATTAGATGGAAAATTTTTATTGTATTTTATTTTATAATGTTTTGAGGGCCTATTACAAGGTGCCACATGGCCTACCCAGAGGCTACCATGTGGCCCCAGGCCTATGGTTCAAAGTCATGTCAAACACTTGTGGGGAGGGTGGATCGAACCCTTGACCTGACACCTCAAGCAGGGTCGACCCAACCACTACACCACAGGCGGGTTGGCTCGTTCAACACCAAAGAAAATTTTTGTTGGGCGAGTCGATTCTTCAAGGTTAACGGGCGAGTCGTGCAGTCATGCACAAAAATACAGGTCATCGTTTGTTGAACCGACGCTCGGGGCTTAAGGGCGGTAGACCCCGCGACTAGGTGCAGGACCAAGGGCTAAGCCCTGTTGAACTGGCAGAACATTTGTGTTAAGCCCGTGGTTGCTAGCCCCCTAGCCACGTGACCTGAGGGCTATGACCAAGGGCGTGGGTTAACAACTTAACCGCTAGCGCTAACCATTTATGGCTTTCTTGCATGTGACCGCGCCAGCACTGACAGTTAAATTTAATGCCTCTACCGATTTAGTTGTGTAGGTTTTAACCCTGAACAGAAATTATCTACACACGAATCTTATAACAGAAAATAAACAATAGCGAGAGCATAAAACATAAAACAAATAAACAAAGAGATTTTCCCCTAGATCCCAAATCAGGACGACCAGCTTGATTTTTCATTATATTCCTCTTAGTGTTACAACACATTTATATACATGCCGAAGCATACATAAACCCCAATCCATTAACCCTGGATTAGAACATAACCGTAGTTCCCTTGATCGGATCTACAAAATACCAGGGGTCGAAAACCATCGTACCCCAAAACCATGTGCAAAATCATGCACAAAACATGGGTGGGTCCGCATATGAGTGGGACCACATACCAAAAAAAATTTCACCGGGGCGCTACCCCGGACCCCGATAGGGGGGGCTACCGCGCCCCCTGTGACCCCCCTGCTACGCCCGACGCAACGTACAGCGCGTTGGGCTAGTCATGGAAAGAATATAACACATACCCAACATTCTCCCACTTGTTGTTTTCTTTCCACAGGGGGCCACAAGAGAGCTTAGCCATTGGGCCAATTCTTCAACACCCATTATTTCTCTACACCAAGAGAACTTCTGAGTGCTCACAGACTTCATCAATGCATCTGCAACATTCTTCAAAGTGTCCACCTTTACCAGTAACACCCTTTTAGCCTCAACCATATCTCTAACAAAGTGATATTGAACATCAATGTGCTTTGTCTTTGAATGATAAGCAGGGTTCTTAGCCAAGAAAATTGCACTTTGGCTATCACAGTCTATCCTTATAGCTTGTTGTACCAACCCCATACTTGAACACAATATCTGCAACCAAACTTCTTCCTTGCTTGCATGAGTGGCTGCTATGTATTCTGCCTCTGTAGTTGAAAGCGCCACTACAGACTGTCTTTTACTCATCCAACTAACTGCACCTCCAAATAGGCTAAACACATACCCACTTGTAAATCTTCTTTGGTCCAAATCTCCAGCCCAATCTGCATAAAAAAAACCACGAATGTCCAACATTCTTTCCAATCCTGGTCTTCCCTAGTAGCACAAGCCATAATCACTAGTGCCATGTAAATATCTGAAAACCCACTTCACTGCTGTCCAATGCTCCTTCCCTGGGTTTGACATAAACCTGCTCAATACTCCCACTACATGTGCAATGTCTGGTCTAGTACAGACCATTGCATACATAAGGCTACCCACTGCACTTGCATATGGAACACAGAACATATCCTCCTCTTCTTCTTGTGTCTTGGGACACTGTTCAGCAGACAGATTTGCACCTACAAGAATAGGAACACTCACCGGTTTACTATCCTGCATATTGAACCTTTGCAATATAGTCTCAACATACTTCCTTTGGTTTAACCAAAGCTTCCTCTTTGCCCGATCTCTCTTAATTTCCATGCCCAAAATATAGTTTGCAGCACCAAGATCCTTCATGTCGAATTTGGAGAACAGTTGGGTCTTCAAATCTTGGATAATTTCTTTGTCATTTCCAATCAACAACATATCATCCACATACAATACCAAATAAATAACACGGTCACCAATTAATTTAAAATAAACACGGTGATCCTCCTTGCTTCTGGTGAAGCCAAGTCCCCGTATATAGGTATCAAATTTCTGATACCACATCCTTGGTGACTGTTTTAACCCATACAGAGACTTCTTCAACCTGCATACTAGTTCTTTCTTACCCTTCACCATAAAGCCTTCAGATTGCTTCATGTAGATCTCCTCTTCTAGATCCCTGTGAAGAAATGTTGTCTTCACATCCATCTGTTCTATCTCAAAATCAAATGCAGCAGCAACAGATAGAAGTAATCTAATAGAAGTAACCTTGGCAACAGGAGAAAAAATATCACCAAAATCAATTCTCGGCACCTGGTAATAACCTTTTGCTACCAACCGAGCTTTGTATTTCTCCACCTTTCCTTCTACATTCATCTTCTTTTTAAACACCCATTTTCTCCCGATGGGCTTCCTTCTAGTCGGCAACTCCACCAGATCCCATGCCTCATTTTTGTGCAAGGATGCCATTTCATCAACCATGGCCTCCTTCCAGAGTTTTCCATCCTCTGAATCTACTGCCTCCCTGACAGTTCTGGGATCATCATCAGTTATAGTTAAGGCAAAACCTGAAAAAAAAATAGATGGACTATACCTTTATGGTTGCCTTCTTTCCTGAACTGATCTTCTCAAAGCTGGGGTTTGTGGTTCTTCCTCTTCTGAGTCTTCTTCTGTTGTAGAGTCTGACTCATCCTCCTTTAGCTCAAACTCTATCTTCTCAGGTTCCTTTGGTAGGACTTCATGTGTAACAACATCTTTCACCTCTCTAAACACCACATCTCGGCTGTACACAACCTTCCTTGTTTCTGGGTTCCAAAGCTTGTAACCCTTTAAACCATCCTTATACCCAATAAAGATGCACCTTTCAGATTTATTATCCAACTTGGTCCTTTTCTCATTTGGAACATGTACATATGCATCACATCCAAATACCCTTAGATGTGAAAGAGAGGCTTTCTTACCAGTCCATACCTCATGTGGAGTCTTATCCTCCAATGCTGATGAAGGTGATCTGTTAACTAAGTAACATGCAGTCTCCACTACCTCTACCCAGAATTCTTGTCCTAACCTAGTACCATTGAGCATGCTTCTTGCCTTTTCCATCAGTGTTCTGTTCATTCTTTCTGAAACTCCGTTTTGCTGAGGTGTGTATGGAGTAGTCTTCTGCCGTGCTATACCACACTTCTTACAAAACTCTTCAAATTCCTTCTTGCAGAACTCCCCACCATTATCTGTCCTCAGCGCCTTTATCTTCTTCTCTGTCTGGTTTTCCACCAGAGCCTTAAATTCTTTAAATTTGTCAAAGACTTCAGATTTCTTCCTCAAGAAATATATCCATGTATTCCTTGATAATTCATCTATGAATGAAACATAGTACACAGACTTTCCCAGTGATGGAACTGACACAGGTCCAAACACATCACTATGCACAAGTTCTAATATCTTGTTTGCCCTCTTAGCACCAGAAGGAAAACTCACCCGATTCTGCTTCCCATATACATAATGTTCACAGAAATCGAAATCCAGAGAGAAATTAGACATACCTTCTACCATACCATTTCTATGTAGTATCCGAAGGCCCTTCTCTCCAATATGTCCAAGCCTTTGATGCCATAGCATGGTCTTTTCTCCAGAGACAGCTAGGCTTTCCGCTCCTCTTTCAAGAACCACAGAACTGTTACACCCATCAATAACAGTGCTACCTTGTAGCTTGTACAGAGTTCCAGTCCGAACTCCCCGCATTAATACCAGTGCTCCCCAAACCATCTTGCAGGCATCTTTCTCGAACACTGTTTTTACACCTGCATCATCCATCTTGCTTACAGAAATCAGATTTCTGGCCAATGCAGGAATATGCAGAACACCAAGAAGTTTTCTAATCCTTCTACCTTGCAGCTTCAGCTTGAACTTTCCACGTCTGATGATTCTGGCCTTCCTATCATCCCCTAGGAAGACATCACCACCATCATATTTCTCATACTCGCAGAACCACTCCCAATGGGGAGTGAAGTGAAACGATGCACCTGAGTCAATCAACCAAGACTCATGATCTACATGTGTATTTGAAGAAGAAGCCAAATACACATCCCCACCTTCATCCGAGGTGGTTTTTGCCTCTGCAGAAGGAGATTCATCAGATCCCTTTCCTTTCTCAGGAGCTTTAGATCTGCATTCCTTTTTGTAGTGTCCTTCCTTTCCGCATTTCCAGCACACCTTTACAAACTTTCCGGGAGATTTAGATCTCCCTCTAGATTTAGATCTCCCACTCGAAACCTTATTCTTGTTTCTGTTCTGGGACCTTCCTCGTACAGATAAGGCATCTCCATTCTGACCCTCCATATTTCTCCGTCTCATTTCCTCCGACAGCAAGGGTGAGACAATGTCATCAAAATTCAAGGTAGTTGTATTGCTACCTATTGCAATAACCAGACTGTCCCACGAGTCTGGTAGAGAACACAACAAACTGATGCACTTATCTTCATCTAAGATTTTAATATCAACAGATGACAACTGACTTACCACGGTATTGAAGGCGTTCGGATGCTGCGACGTCACCCAGGAGTCTCCATCCTTCATCCTCGGGTTATACGGCTTTTTCCGCGGGAACAAACTTATTCACGAGAGACTTAGATTGGTACAATGTCCCAAGTTTTCCCCACAATTCTTCGTCGTAGCTTCCCCAGGATACATTCAACAATACTGAATCTGAGACACACAACTGTATTGTGCTCTTAGCCTTCCGATCCAGTTTCTTCCAGTCTTCATCTGACATTTCCATTGGTTTAGTACCTGGATCTACCGTGATCCACTGATCTTTATCCACTAACAGATCCTCCATCTTGAGCTTCCAAAACTCAAAACTTTGACCATTAAATTTCTTGATCTCTATCTTTCCATCGCTCGCCATCTTCTTTCACCGCAAGAATCGATCACACAGATCTCCCACTGAACAGGGTCTACCTCAAGCCCAAGCAAAAAACCCTTAGCAGCAAAGGCGTCCCCTTTAAGCCGAAACAACTCTGATACCAAATGTAGGTATTAACCCTGAACATAAATTATTTACACGTGAATCTTATAATAGAAAATAAAAATAGCGAGAGCTTAAAACATAAAACAAATAAACACATAGATTTTCCCCTGGATCCCAAATCGGGATGACCAGCTTGATTTTTCATTATATTCCTTTTAGTGTTACAACACATATATATACATGTCGAAGCATACATAAACCCCAATCCATTAACCAGGATTAGAACATAGTAGTTCCCTTGGCCAGGATCTACAAAATACCGAGAATTCGAAAACCATGTCGTACCCCAAAACCATGTGCAAACTCATGCACAAAACATGGGTGGGTCCGCATATGAGTGGGACCACATACCAAAAAAAATTCGCCGAGGCGCTGCCCCAGACCCTGACAGGGGGGGCTGCCGCCCCCCCTATGACCCCCCTGCTGTGCCCAACGCGTGGGGCTAGTCATGGAAAGAGTATAACACATACCCAACAGAGTAGAGCGCGGTTACCATTAGAGCTTGTCCCGAGCTATTTTGGTGGGATTAACTAGAGTTCCTTCGAGTTTTGGAGGAGGTTTTCTAGTGCCATTGAGAAAAATTTGGTTTTGGCCATAACTTCCTCAACATTGAACCAAATTGGACACAATTTTAGTCAATTTTGGCTATTCTGAGCATTCTAGAGAGTTTGGGACAGGTTGTAGAGTGAACAGAGGTGTTCTAGAGCCATTTTGGCTTCAGGAAAGAGGAAAGAACCACTAGGGCCATAAGGAAGATGGAGTTCTATTGGGTTGTACTTCACTGTTTGAGGTGAAACAAAATCCATTTTTAGATTATTTTTGTCTTCTGAAGTCAATTTAACAGCTATTTTTTCCTGTTTAGGCATATTTTTCACTATATAACCATTTTGAACAACTTAATAAAGCAAGGACATGCCCATTGGGAGCATTGGACCCGACAGATGTAGCCCAGGAGAGGTGAACTGCCTCATCAGTTTGTTATGTTATGATATGGTGAATTTTCCTTGCTGTGTATTTCTAAACTAATATATTAAACAGTGAATTTAAATAACCAATTCTCACACATAAACTCTGAAACAATTACCAAAACCACTTTGTTTAACCTGCAAGTGATGGAGAATACTTTGCACACTTAATTAAATGAAAATGGATACTTTGCAGAACAGATACAAATAGTTTCATTTTCAGATCAAAAATTCATCTCCTAGGGTTAGGTTTTTGGATGTTTCGGATTCTACATTGTTTCTCAACAATAAATAGGCCCTCGAGCCTCATCGTAACACAGTTCAGGGGCTGGTAGCTGACACATCTCTTCTTAGGGATACGCTGCCAGTACCCTAGCTCATCTATTTTCATCATGTCTGGAATAGGCCTTGGAGCCTCAATGTAACACAGTGGAGAGGCCTGTAACAATCACATCTCTTCTCAGGGATATGTTACCAGTGTCCTTGCCCACTCATTTCTATTATTCCTATAAGCATTTTTCATTCAGTTGTTTGTAACACAGTCTAGAGGCCTTTAGCTGCCACATCTCTTCTCAGAGTTAAGCCTACCAGTGCCCTCGCTATTTATTTACATTTTGTTTGTAAGAAACTTCCAGTTCTGTAACACAGTTAAGAGGCCTATAGCTGCCACATATCTTCTCAGAGATACGCTACCAACACCCTAGCTATTTTATTTCAATCATTTGATTATAATAAAATGAATCATTATTTCTGTTGCATCTTTGTATCTATGGCTATATGTGTATTCTGTTGCGTTCCTGGATAAAACCCGGATCAGTGGTATCAGAGCGGTATGCTCTTTCTCTGTTTTTATTTTCATGTCCCCAACGCAGCTAGGGTATAAGGAGTTCAACCTTGCAACCCTGACGACCCCCCATAGTGAAAGGAAAGAAAGACGAGGGAGTAGAATATCCTGTAAAACAATGAACAGGGACCTGAGAAGCAGGAGATCGTGGTGATGGTCAATTTTCCCACGGATCCTTCATGACGCCGCGACATCACATCATTGTCAGATTTGGTCATGGTCAGTGTGCTTATCAGTTGTAGTGTCTGAGGTTCAGCAAAATTCCCACCCCCCCCCCATGGAGGATCTTAACGTAATGGAGACCATTGCTTCCTAAGGAGGGAGGAATGATCCAGGTGGATATCGGTGGCCACCCACCTATTCCACTTGGACCCCTAGCATCAATTCTTTCAGTTTTTCAGCTTTAGTACAACTTACTATTTTTAGCAGGTTTTTGGGTCCTGCACTCCCGGAGTCGTTTTGGGGACTTAATGATACATGTGGATATTGGTGGTCACCCACCGAGTCCATTTGAACCCCCACCATCATTTATTTCAGTTTGTAAGTTTCAACACAACTTACTATTTATAGCATTTTTTCAGGGTCCTGAACTTCCATAGTCGTTTTGAGGCCCTAAACGATGCTTTTTGGGAAAACGGGGAGCAACATGGGTTGTAGACTGATGTTTCTCACTCCAAAGTTGTATTCCTCGAATAGATATTTCTAACGAGCTATTGAGCGCATCAAACGGAGACCGGATGCCAAAGTTACATCCCCGGGAAGTTGAAACACCAACTTACCCAAACGGGGCCCACAGTTTTGGCGCTTCATCTCCTAGGGTTAGGTTTTTGGAGGTTTTAGATTCTACATTATTTCTCAACAATAAATAGGCCCTCGAGCCTCATTATAACATAGTTTAGGGGCTGGTAGCCAACACGTCTCTTCTTAGGGATACGCTGCCAGTACCCTAGCTCATCTATTTTCATTATGTTTGGAATAGGCCTTGGAGCCTCAATGTAACACAGTGGAGAGGCTTGTAGCAATCACATCTCTTCTCAGGGATGTTATCACTCAATAATTTCTCCAGGTTCAAGGGAGAACTCACCAAGGTAACCACAAACCAACTTCAAACTCTAGGATCTAGCCTTCCTAGGGTTCAGAGAGGGCTCTCTCTTTAAAGTTTAACTTTGTTTTAATTTGTGAATATTAAGCTAGTTATGAAAGTGCAGTTTTGGTTTGGTTTTGTTTGATTTGGTGGGAAAAATCACTTGAAAGTATGGATAGTGGGAAATATATTTTTTCATTGGCCTATGGAGTCAAAATCAAGCTAACAGGACTAGGATCAAGGGCAAAAAGGTCAAATGTCTTCAGGGCAAGATAGATAACCCTTGGAGATTTTGGAAAATTTGTTTCTGAGATGGTATGATCGAGATAAAGGGCACTTAAGATTCCTTAAATCTAGAAAATGGAAGTAGAAGAGAAAGGTCAAACGGGAGAGGGATAAATTAAGAATTCCCTACACCGGAAATCAGAAGAAAACAAAGAAATGATAACTAGTTGAAAACAGGGTGCTATTAACATGTCCTGTAGTAATACTCCTAGTTATACATTTAGATTTAGAATTAAAACACAGATGTATGCATGTAACAAAAGAAGATAACAATGACAAGTTTAAGAGAGTACTTCACTCTAGATAGCTTATCACAGGGATCCTGAAGTATGATGCAAAATAGGTGATCCAATCTGCTACTCAAAATCGAAATCCAAAGCCTTCAAGTCAAAAAAATATCTATAGTAATCTCCAGAAATTTTACTCCACACAAAAAATACTTCAAAAGAGTGAAGTACTTATACATAATGTTTGACAAAATATCCTAGATGACTTCTAGGAATTAACTTAGGAAAATAAAATATCTTGCAACAAAAATAATGACAGCTTGCTTAAAAAATCAGCAAGCTGTCCTATTTTATTCAAAATAAATAGAAACTTTTTTAAGATAAGAAGCAGCTGGCTGCTTATGTGCCCTCTTTGCTGGCTCTTTAGATATTTTTCAGAATCTAACTATCCTTCACTGATACTCTTTCTCACTTATACTCTTTCATTTCGGATATTCTTTAACCTTCAATAAAAATGCTTTCTGCTGTAAAATCTGTTTTGATAGTGAAAATAGCAAACATACTTTTTCTTCTTCATTTGTTTGCCTTTCATTCTTCATAATAAATCAGTTAATGCTTGCCACTCATCATTTTTAGGAATTCGAATATTTTTGAGTTTCCTAAAATTCTCATCAGCCTCAGTGTACCTGGAAAATGTGGGCTTGATAACAAATAAGTGCTTGATCTCATACTGCAAATAAAACAAATCTTCAAAACTTTTTAGAAATACTTTTCCTGTGGGAATACCTTGACCTGTTCACTTTTTCACCAGCTCCTTGGCATGTTATCTTATCTTCTTGTCATAATAACTTTGAGGCATTAACTTATCATTTATAACCATGATATCAGGAAGTCCCTTTTGCCTTAAATTGGTGAATTTAACCATGAATTTGGTTATAGCAGTATTCATTCCTTCACATTTCTCTTCAAGCTTCCTCATCAAATTTCTTTTAGTGGTAACTTTCCTAATTTCTAGGATATTTGTTGTCCTTTCATTGGTTTTTAATTCTTCAAGTTTCTGTATATTCTTATTGTTGAGGAAATTTATTAACCTTACAGCCTGTTCTGGTTTATCTGCTAAATCAGCTTGTGTCTTTTGGATCTCTGTTTGTGATGCCAATAATAACTCTCTCTGTTGAAAAATTACCTGAATTTATGGCCATATATCATGGATGGCTTCAATTACATTATTCCATAGGTAATTTTTAATATATGATATTTGATCCTTGAGAGTTAATTCTTTTTGGAGCTTCTTTACCTCTTCACTCAATCTGTGGCCATTTTGTTCATGTATTTTAGCATCTATCTGAGTTGATTTGTTTGTCTTCTCAAGATTTTCAATTATCTTTGTCAATATGTTGATTTCATTAGTCTTCAAGGACATCTCTTCCATTTCTTTTACTATTTGACTACTTTCATCTGTAGGTGGCAACACTATTGTAGAGGATTCAGTTACTGAAGTTGTTGAAGAAGTCACTGGCACTGCAGTGGCCAGTGGCTCTTTGGGTGCCAAATTTTATCCTAAAGTATAAGGCACTGCTGCTGCGATGACTGGGATTACTGTAGGAATGATTGGTTCTTTAAATGTCTCCTTTTCTTGGACAACTTGGTCCATCTGTACTTCAATTTCCTTAATTTTAGTTGTCAATTGAAGTATCAAACTAATCATTTCATCTTTTTCCTTTTGATCCTGTAAAACTTCCTTTGTCTGAGGATTCTCATCTTGAAGAAGCTTGATTTGTTTCCTCAAGGCAGCTATGTCCTCATTTTTCTTTTTAACCAATGCTTCTGATGCTTTGATGTTTGTAGGATCATATCCTACCTATAATACTAAATCTTCTAAGGCCTTTATCCTTATATCCTTTGCATATAATGAAGCTTTATCCATCTTCATTTGGTCTTGCATATTATAGATGGTATTTTAAAGTTTATGAGCACTGATGGCTTTTTTTGTGACTGTGGAATAGAGCATCTTTGAGGTTTGCCTATGAAATTCAATTTGATCCAATTCATGGATTTTGTCTGTAGCTACTTCCATATCAACTTTCTTGTAGTCAACAACTATCTTTGGCACTGATACTGTGGGTTGTAATACTGACATAATAAATTTTTTATTTGAATAATAAAATGCTGATAGGAATATGTTTTGATTACCTGGATTTTGCTTCAAAAACTGAGAATATATTTCAGTTTTGATTTCCTCATTCTTCAATTTGATTTGCTTGTATTTCTCCTTAATATCTAAATCCTTCTCCTCAACTGAATGTGAGGAAGAAGCCTCCATAATTTTCTGCCTTTCCATTATCTTTGCATCTTCATTATTCAATTGTTCTTCATTCTGATTTGGCTCACTGATGATTACAATGGCTACATTGGTCTCTGTCTGTGCAGTGTTGGTATTCAAGGTCTCTGTTTCTTCAACATCTATTGTTACTTTACCTTTAGCTGCCGTATCCAGTTTCGGCCTCTTGTTGTAAATGATCTTAAAATTTGTTTCTGTTGTAGTCTTTGCAGTGTAATCTCCCTCTTCTCTGATTCTCTTTGTGGATGTTTCTGGCTGTTTGGAAATTTCCAAAGTATGACTAGTATTCCTTTGGTTAACTGCCTATGTTAACGTTCTTTCAACCCACTCAATTTGATTATAAAACTTCTCTATTTCTAGTTTACTTAAGATCCCTTGTGGATCATAATTCCATGGGAAGCTTTCTTCTAATTTATATTCCAGTAGTTGACTTGTTGCCTCCTTTTCTGCACCTCTGTGATTACATATGAAAGGCCCAATTTGATTTTTGAGTTTGAATTGGGTCTTCTTTTTGGCTACCATGAAATTAATTGAATCTGAATTTAGGATCTGCCTAATGTACTCTAAGGCAAAGATCCTCATTGATGGATGCTTGGGTAACTTGTAAGGCAAAAAGTTAGAACCAAAAAATCCAATTTCAGTGAATTTCTCATATAAATACCAATCACCCACTTTTCTCTGCTCTGATAGCTGCAATATTTTCTTCATTTCCTCACTGATTCTAGGCTGCTCTGTTTTTGTTAGGATGGTGATTAATGGATGTACAAACAACTCTGCAAACTCTGAATAATTTAATTTTGTGCGTTCTTTTCTGAGTATGGATGTCCAGAAGATAACTAATAGAGGTTTTCCTTCTATATCCAACTTTTGAAGTGAAATTGGAAAACTTTCTGATTGAAAGAATAGAAACAAGTGGAAAAGATAGGAGGTATATCTGAATACTCCTTCTAGTTGTAAATTATTCAATTGATAGTGAATGTTATCAGCAATAAAAGAAACATAGTCAAATATAACTGAAGGTGGTTGACCTGGAGAAAAGGTAGACAAAAATCCCAAGATTGACTTATCAGTGTGCTCATTAGTGAAATACCCAAGTATGAAGGAAAGCATGGAGATTACATGCCTTGAACCTTCACGGAACTTGGCAGTTGAATATGGAGGCTTTAACTTGGGAATTTCAACATGCAGGGGCATAAAATTCTGAAAAATCATAAACCTTGTAGGAAATTCTAAGCCAATGTATAGCTTAGTAACGGCTTCAATAGACAATGGGACTGCTTGGGGGTCTGGTTGAAGTTGCAACATTTGGTTTATTGACTTTGCAGTGATGGTAAATAGGACCCCTTTATTTGCATTAGCAATAGCTCTTTGTTCAGGAATGTAGTACTGGTGGCATAATTTGATAATTTCTTGACAAGGCTGAGTCAGGGGGACTACATTTTGGGCAAATTGGATTCCCAAATATGAACTTCTTCATGATCATCTAGAGATTTTTCAAAACACCAGTTGTGGATATCTAACTAATTTAATTCAACTATGGGATCAACTATTTTGTAGTCAATATCAGCAAGGGGAATATGTTCAATATCAACACTTGGGGGTTGTAATGGATTGAATACAATTGTAGTATTTGGAGTCATGGAAGAAGTAGGTTTAGGAGTTTTAGAACCTTTAGGCATGCTTACACTCTATTTTTTAGTCATCTTGATTGGCTTCTACAAGTTAAACTATTTGTAGAGGCAATTTTACTATAACAGAGGTTTGATTGAGCCAATTTAGCAAAATAGAATGTATTTTTGGATTTTATGCTCAATTAGGTTTCTCAAAAGAAGTTTTGAGGCTAAAAACTAGTCTAAAACAGAAAACAAGGGTTTTCTGAGTTTTTTTACTGCAAAATGGGCTAAAAATCTATTGAAAAAATATTTACAGAAGATATAGGGCACCTGCAGAGGATTTCTAGCCTTTTAAGCTTGAAATTGATCATTAAACTATGAAAAACTGATAAATTTCTTTGAAAATACTGCGCAGTAGACAATTAGGGTTCCTGGGAAAATTTTGCCAGAGTTTGGCATGTTTCTGGGACTTTTGGGCAATTTGATTACTCAATTTCCTGACTTTGAAATGATTTTTCTTTCTTTTAAAATGTTTCTTGAATTTGGTTGTAGGTTTGAATCTCATAAAATTACCTGTTTGTATGCAGGTATCGGCTTTAAAAGGGTTTCTTTAGTCTCTGGTCGAATTGATGGCTTTTAGCGATTGAACTGGAGCAGGTGCGGCTCCTCAGCAGTTTTTTACAGGTTTCTTCTGGTGAATTCAGAGGTTTTGGGCATAAAAATGGGTATCAGGGGCTTTCAAAGGTTTATACAATTGGGAAGGAAAAAACAATGGCTAAACGCGACAGATAAATGAATTAATGCATTTACCAAGGTTTTATTAAAATGTATGAATTTTCATTGATCAGCATTGAATGTGAGTCGCGATAAGGCGGGAAGGTGGTTTTTGAAATTGAAAGAATGGAAAACCAATGGTTATCGCGCGAAGTTTTAGTGGTAAATGGTTTTAATCAAAACCCACGCGATCCAATGATGAGAGGCCACATGGAGGGGAAGGGTCGATGGGAAACCACCCATTTCGCGTGGATTTTTCGTTGGGGCGGTCGTGCATCTAATCTATGTGATATCAAACGTCGACCGTTAGATCAAAATGTTTGAAGTGAACCGTCGTGATTGTGTCGAGAGTTGCATTGAAAAGTAATGGTGGGACCGGGGTGGATCAAATTCAGCGGAAGGGTTTATAGTGTGTTTAAACCTTTATGATATAACTGAGGGTTAAAGGTTTAAAACATATAATACAAGCTTTTAATAAAAATGTATATGGGAGCGGGCTTTATACATAAGTGGCTAAGGTGTAATATGTGGCGGGGGCTTATGGTAGGTTTAAAACCTTTAAAATATGGCCAAGGGGTAAATGATATAATACATATATGATATGTTTTAAGGATGGTATATGCGGGTTTAATCGTTTTTTTATTTAAAACATTTGTTTGAATGTTTTTAATAAAACATAAGCGGGCGGGTTTATATATTGTATTTATATAGTTTTCAACCTTTTTCAATAGTTTAAAAACTATAGGGGTGGGATACATTAGAATAATGATAATATTTTAGACCAAAGGGCTTTATATTTTTTTTTTTCATTTATGCACATGGGATAATATACTTTGGTCAAAAGTTTATAATAGTGGGTTTTTGGGGTATTTAGATATAATGAAATTAATAACTAGGAGAGGGTATTTCTTAGGGATTTAATAAAATATGTTAAAGGTTAATATGAAAGGGTAGTGTAAAACAAAATACACATTATCTCTAAGTATAGTACAAAATCAAGCATTTCTCATCTTTATATTTCTTTCAATAATACTTAGGATAAATGTGATTTTGTGGGTTCTTATCAATGCTTATGAAGGGATGAAGTTAATTACTCTAGGGTTACAATTTTACTAAGTAAGAATGTGTTTTTACTTAGGAAAAATGGGTTTTAATACATGAATGAAGGGTAAATGATGATAAATGAGGATTTAGCATAAGAACTCAGTATTTTTAACTAACCAGTCATAGAGCCTTGGGTCTGGTCCCAACAAAAGTCAGAGAAATGCTCTGAGCCTTTTTGACTAATAGCTTGGAATACTGAATACTTATGGGGGAGGGGAAATTAGTGATTTTTCTCGATGATGTATTATTTACATGATTGCTCCACTACTTTCCACCTACCCAACTTTTATTTCTAACATTTTTTCTTCATTTTGCAGGTGCATTTAGGCTTGCAACCTTAAAACATTTTCTTTCAAAGCATAAAACTATCTGAATCTACCTTATTTCATCTGAGGGCTCAGATTAAACTATTGAGCTCCTCATTATTCTCTACCTATCTACTAATTTTTCAATTTTAAACTGTTTGACAAATCTTTATTCACTATCTAAAACTTGAAATTGAAAACATGAAAAGTTAAGATTAAATTGTTTAATTGATCATGGATTATGGCATTTATTGACACTCTGCACATAATCATTATTATTTGTAGTAAAATTAAAGTAGTGGCATTTGGACTTGCTCACTTTTAGGTTTTATTTCCTTTTTTCTTTTGGGGTTTATATTTTTCTAAGTCCTTTGATCTTTCTTTTAGGACTTTTACCCTCTTTTTGATTTTTTATTATTTTTCATTTTTTCAAAATATGGGAAAACAACTTGCAGAAAGCAAGGTATGTACATATTTACAAGACTTTATCAAAGTCAATTCAAAATTTTATGAACCCTATTATTATAGGACCCTAACAAGGGATACGCTACCAGTGCCCTTGTCCGCTCATTTCTATTATTCCTATAAGCATGTTTCAGTCAGTTGTTTTGTAACGCAGTCCAGAGGCCTGTAGCCGCCACATCTCTTCTCAAAGTTAAGCCTACTAGCACCCTCACTGTTTATTTACATTATGTTTGTAAACAACTTCCAGTTCTGTAACATAGTTAAGAGGCCTATAGCTGCCACATCTCTTCTTAGAGATACGCTACCAATGCCCTAGCTATTTTATTTCAATCATTTGATTATAATAAAATGAAGCAATATTTCTGCTGCATCTTTGTATCTATGGCTATATGTGTATTCTATTGCGTTCCTGCATAAATCCGCATTTTATGAAAGAACACAACAGAATACACATATAGCCATAGATACAGAGATGCAGTGGAAATAATGCTTCATTTTATTATAATCAAATGATTGAAATAAAATAGCTAGGGAAGAATCCCCCCCCCCCCCCAAAACAGAGACCGGATGCCAAAGTTACATCCCCGGGAAGTTGAAACACCAACTTACCCAAATGGGGCCCACAGTTTTGGCGCTTCATCTCTTAGGGTTAGGTTTTTGGACGTTTCGGATTCTACATTGTTTCTCAACAATAAATATGCCCTTGAGCCTCATTGTAACACAGTTCAGGGGCTAGTAATGTAAATAAACAGCGAGGGCGCTAGTAAGCTTAACTCTGAGAAGAGATGTGGTGGTTACAGGCCTCTGGACTGTGTTATAAAACAACTGACTAAAACATGCTTATAGGAATAATAGAAATGAGCGGGCGAGGGCACTGGTAGCATATCCGTGAGAAGAGATGTGATTGCTACAGGCCTCTCCACTATGTTACATTGAGGCTCCAAGGCCTATTCCAGACATAATGAAAATAGATGAGCAAGGGTACTGGCAGCATATCCCTGAGAAGAGATGTGTCAGATACCAGCCCCTGAATTGTGTTACAATGAGGCTCGAGGGCCTATTTATTGTTGAGAAACAATGTATAATCCAAAACGTCCAAAAACCTAACCCTAGGAGATGAAGCGCCAAAACTATGGGCCCCGTTTGGGTAAGTTCGTGTTTCAACTTCCCGGGGATGTAACTTTGGCATCCGGTCTTCGTTTAACACCCTCAATAGCTTGTTAGAAAGATCTATCTGAGGACTAAAACTTTTGAGTGAGAAACATCAGTATATGACTCATGTTGCTCCCCGTTTTCTAAAAAAGCATCGTTTAGGGCCTCCAAATGACTCCAGAAGTTTAGGACCCAAAAAATTGCTATAAATAGTAAGTTGTGCTGAAACTTACAAACTGAAATAGCTGATGGTGGGGGTTCAAATGGACTGGGTGGGTGGCCACCAATATCCACATGGATCATTAAGTCCCCAAAACGGCTCCAGGAGTGCAGGACCTGAAAACCAGCTAAAAATAGTAAGTTGTGTTGAACCTGAAAAAATGAAAGAATTGATGCTACGGGTCTAAATGGAATAGGTGGGTAGCCACCGATATCCACTTGGATCATTCCTCCCTCCTTAGGAAGTAATGGTCTCCATTGCATTAAGTTCCTCCATGGGGGGGGGGGGTGGAATTCTGTTGAACTTGGTATTGGATTTTTCCAGGGAGGGTGCTAGTAGGCTTAAACAGCGAGGGCACTAGTAGGCTTAGATAAATAAATAGCAAGGGCGCTAGTAGGCTTAACTCTGAGAAGAGATGTGGCAGCTACAGGCCTCTGGAATGTGTTACAAAACAACTAACTGAAACATGCTTATAGGAATAATAGAAATGAGTGGTCGAGCGCACTGGTAGCATATCCATGAGAAGAGATGTGATTTCTACTGGTCTCTTCACTATGTTACATTGAGGCTGCAAGGCCTATTCCAGACATAATGAAAATAGATGAGCTAGGGTACTGGCAGCGTATCCCTGAGAAGAGATGTGTCGGCTACTAGCACATGAACTATGTTACAATGAGGCTCGAGGGCCTATTTATTGTTGAGAAATAATGTAGAATCCGAAATGTCCAAAAACCTAACCCTAGGAGTTGAAGCACCAAAATTGTGGGCCCCGTTTGGGTAAGTTGGTGTTTCAACTTCCCAGGGACGTAACTTTGGCATCTGGTCTCCGTTTGATGTGCTCAATAGCTTGTTAGAAATATCTATCTGAGGACTACAAATTTTGAGTGAGAAACATTGGTGTAAGACCCATGTTACTCCCTGTTTTCCCAAAAAGCATCATTTAGGGCCTCAAAATGGCTCCAGAAGTTCAAGACCCGAAAAACTGCTATAAATAGTAAGTTATGCTAAAACTTACAAAATGAAATAACTGATGGTGGGGGTTCAAAAAGACTCGGTGGGTGGCCACCAATATCCAGTTGGATCATTAAGTCCCCAAAATGGCTCCGGGAGTGCAGGACCCGAAAACCTGCTAAAAATAGTAAGTTGTGCTGAAGCTAAAAAACTAAAAGAATTGATGCTACGGGTCCAAATGGAATAGGTAGGTGGCCACCGATATCCACCTGTTTCAGTTGGCCCCTTAGGTGAGGGTAGCATCTCGGCTGCTACAGAGGTTGCGGCCAAGCGAGCTCATGCTAATGCGGTAGAGGTGGGCATTACAGTACTGACAGCTCAGGTGACTGCTCTTGAGGACTTCCGGGGTCGAGTGGACTGCTTGACCCAGGGTATGCCTGCTCAAGGTTTCATGAATGACCTCAAGGAGGACTGGTTAGAGACAGTGATGGCCTGTGAGAGGGATTATCGGCCCACTCTACGTCGGGTGGCAATCGCAGTGGTGACAGCAGCTCCGGTGGTGGTACCAGGAGTAGTGGTGGGTCCAAGTGCCCCGCTTGAGGGAGAAACCCCCTAGAGAAGTTTTTTACACAGGGAAAGCACCCGTTATGAGGATGATTCCCTTATTTTTGATTCCTTTTGTATCTTTGGGCTGGCTATTGGGCCAAAGACACTATTTTTTGTACTCGGATATACATATTTTTTGATATATATATATATATATATATATATCAGAGATATTTTTTGCGGCTCTACATGATGTATCACCTACTTCAGTTTATGTGTTCTATTATGCTGATGGATGTCTATATTTTTGGTTTTATGTATGATGGTTTATTCAAGGTGCATTTCAGTTTAGGATATTGTTAGCTATGCGATCAGCTGTTTGGTTTTGACTCCTTGGTACATGTGAAAATGTGATGTAATCAAATTTTCTGCTTAATATTTTGGCACGAAAATATTTTCTAAACATATGTGTATCCCTTGTCTCAAATGCTTGGTTTAACTGTGATACTACTAACTGGGAATCGAGGTAGATATGCATATGGAGAATGCCCCGATGGAGGGCGTTGCACATAACTTATAAGTCCGATGACGACGTCATATTCTACCTGATTGTTTGTTGCTGAACTGATACACACACCGTTTGAACACAGAGGTGATCGGTCGGGGCATTAAATGACCCAGGTAGCGATGGCTAAATTTTGGGACCATCTTGATGCTCCGTCAACAAATCCGAAATAGGGTTTGTTTTTGTGATCCATGGTGATACTTTGAGCACTTTTAACTAAGTCTTTGGGTCAAAAATTTTGAGTGGGTGGTTTTTTGTGTACTCTCACTCTAGGGGAAGGGCCGTCTTGGCCCTTATGGGTAGAATTTCTTGAGGTAAAGGCCGTTGATGGGGTTAGTGAGGCAAGTCCCCTCCGGTTCCATTAAGATGTATGCCCCCTATCGCAGGCAGTGTTTAATGATGTAGGGTCCTTTCCACAAGGTTTCAAACTTTCCTGGCCCTAAGGCCTCTTTTGCGACATCGTAGTAGAGAACTAATTCTCCCTCGGTGAATGAGCGAGGGGTGATGTGACAGTCAAATGATGCTTTAACCCATCTCTTGTGGGCCTCGTTGTGCTGCAGCGATTGTCGTCGATTTTCGTCGACAAGATCTAGTTGTACTAGGTGCTTCTCTAGAGGCTGGGTGTCATTGAGGAGTTCGATGGTGGAATAAAATTTTTGGATTTTGCGGAAACCTATGCAAAAGTACAAGGTACCTTTGTTTTTTGTGACAGGAATATGGTGGAAATCCTGGGATGGGGGGAAGGCAGTAATCTTATCACCAATATGAGATGATACAAGTCGTATATGGTGGATTGTGTCATCAGTTTTTGGTGGGGGAAGAATCTCTGTAATGGGATTTTGTATGAGCGTAAGGTTGTGTTCCCCGCTAGGATGGTCAATTTCCGGTAGGTGGAAATTGCACCTGCCACAGAGGTGCCTGAATGTTTCCATTAGCAGGCATGAATCTGGTGTGTGATTTTGGCCGGTGCAGATGATGCACAGTATCACGAAGCCAATGGAGTAGACAGTGTGGGATTCTATGCTACTCGTCGTTCTTGATGTGGATGCTTGGAAAGGGTCGGTCATAGAAGAGTTTGTCTTCTACTTCCATTTTTGTATTATTGGCTTAGGTGTGTCTACCTCTTTTGTGGAGTGTAGACTCAATGTAGCTCATGCCGCTTTCAGCTTGGGGAGATGTACACACTTGAACGTATGATGAAAGTGTGAGAAAATCCGGTAATAAGTGCGCGTGATCTTCTCTTGGTTTGAGAGAAGTTTCTGAGGGAGAGAAGAGACTACTCAGAGACTGTTTGCAAGGGGCTTGAGTTCTCTCCATTGGTTGACTCGGTGAAAGTTCATATCACATAGGCTGCAAGTTATATACTAGGCTTGGTCGAGGTTACGCTTTGGTGGTGTGTTATCTTATCTTGCTTGATACACCATTGCGGGGCTGGGGATATTGACTTGGCGATGTACTTTTTATGCCATTCCCAGAGTTCGTCCTGTCTCTTCTCTATGGCATTAAACATATCGATGGTGGGAAGAATTTGTGAGGCATAAGTACAATGTTGCTCATAATGATTACCCTGAAATATCAGGCAAAAAATCCTTGATATGAAGGTTCCGTCGAGTTCAGTTTAAGGTTTGATGGGGAACCAACGCCGGAAGCCTGTTAAATCAAGGCAATGGACGACTGCATGGTCTGTCTTTTTGCATAACGTACATGCTGGTCGTCCCTGTGACGAGCGGTTGGGGGTAACTAGGGGTTCCCTGGTGGGTCGTTCTTCAGTTGTCAAGAACATGATGGATGCGCTCATCTCATCCGCTTGGGTCATGGAGCTGCTTGTGGACTCGATATCCATGTCATCTTCTTGGGAAAGGTGAACTATGGCTAAGCGGAGGCTAGCAAGGGCTAGCAGGAAGCGAGGTATGTAGTGAAAATTCTCCAAAAGGTGATTGTTGGTGCATAATGGGCATGTGAATTGTGCTGCCCGTAGTCCCATGTAGTAAACCCTTTCAATTGGATACCACCTGTCAATGAGCTCCAGGGCTGTGCATTCCTCGAGGTAGTTACCACGTTCATTGCATAGCATGCAACGTATAATGGGCATGACTAGGGGTCTTTCTACAACCCTACGTTCCTCCTACAAGTATAGGATGGTACGAGGCTCATTGCTGATAGACTGGATGGAAGGATCCTCTTGATAGGATAGATCGATCGTATGTAAGGCGTCCCTATATCATAGTATCTCTAGAAAATGGTGGGTATGGTTCCCATAGTTGCCACAGAGAGCGCATGCATGATTGGTATGCAGTTCTTTGCCTTTACCTTTGGCGGTAGGTTCCTTTTTACAGGAATGCAACATCGAGATGTCTGTTTCAGAGCCAAGGAGTGGTTTTAATTCATCCAGGTCCAGACATATATGGGTAGGGTGGCCTATAACGTCACATATGGCACAGACTGGTGATTCCCTTTGAATGGCAGGGGTCACCATCTTCTTTCCTCTATTTGCGGTTTTCCTGGCCATGATTACCGGTTTCGCAATGGGAACTTCCTTTGCGGGGGCGGTCTAGACCGTTTCTTGGGTAGGTGGGGGCTCCTCGGGACTGAGGGGCTTTAACCCCGTGGAAGTAAAATTGGTGGCTTCTGTTCCGGAAGGAGGAATGAGGTACCAAACTGGGAATGCCAAGGATATGTTGGGTAATACTAGTGTTGCCAAAACCTGCTAGGAGAAAAAGCTAGCTGGGGGGTAGAGGAAAGGGGTTTGGGAGGTGGCGTAAGCTAGAGAGGATACCGTAGATGATGCCTCAGTGTCGTTACTGCTTGAGTCCATGTCGTGACTAGGCTCGGTGCTTGATGTGAACATCATTCACACCGAAGCCCTTGTGACATCGGGCGATGCGTCAAGGATAATGGGAGGATCTCCTAGGAATGACCCTAGAACGGACGACGGTTTGAATTGGCCAAGGCCATATTCTTGGTACCATGAAATACCATCCAAGGCTGTATCTACATAGGGTAGAATTACATCCATGTTGGTTAGGGGATGCTTCTCGCTGTGTGTCATCTGGTCTATAGTAATGATGCGGTCCTCGTGGTGGAACATCATAATGCGTAAGACGGAGGAGGCTATGGAGGACATGGCGTACATATAACTCCGCCTGAGGAGTATATTGTAATCCAAGTGAGTTTCCAAGACTTCAATTTCTATGTGGACCATATTTTCGGCTAAACAGACCGGGACATTTTGGTAAAGGCTGATGGGGGTTGAGAGACGACCTTCGTACGCTCAAAGATTTATGACTGAGGGTTTTAGTTTGGGAGAATCCAACTTCTGCCAAACATTTTTTGACATGATGCATGTCGATGCACCCTCGTCTATGACACATCGGTGAATAGTGATATTCTGTACCGATACTGGTATCTAGAAGGCGACCATGGAAGGAAGCTAGGGGGTGGCTTTGTCTAAGTCAAAAGCCATCAAGCACGTATCGGCAAGGTCGATAACGCCTAACGTAGAAAGTAGGGCTTTCCGTTGTTTTGGGAATGACTACAGTACTTCTAGAGCTGACATGGTTGTGGTTGATTGAGATAAATCATCCACGATGCTATTATTATGGACCGATTTGGAGTAGCTACCTGCTCGTCTATTAGGTCCCTTTTCCATCTTTTGCAATGGTTCTATAGGCATCTTTGAAATCGTCAAAGGTGCAGTCGACGCATTAGTACTAGCCCTTGACATAGTGGTGTCTGGTGGGGTGTCGTAGTTGCGATTTTGTGTTTGGAAGAACATCTCTTCCCCTGTCATGTATATTTCATGGCTACTTTTCCCAGAATCGTCTAGGTTTTGCTGCTGAGTGTTGACCGTACCTTGGTGGGGGAAAGGCTCTTCCATCATGGTGGGTTGCTGGGAAAATCCTCCTTGTCCTCGGTTACTCTGTAGCTTTTTTAGCTTAGGGAGATCGGGACAATGGTGAGTATAGTGCCCGTACTCACCACATATTGAACAAGAATGGTTTGTTCGTATAGGTGGCCTTTTGCCTTCCCGTTGGGCATTGCTAGGCTCCTGGTTTTGATTCTTGCTAGAGTTACCTCCAGCCTGGGATCGCGGTCGGCGCTGCTGGTTGCTGCCCCCCTGTCTAGGGTTCCCTTTTGGATTTTTTTTGGATTTTTTCTTTACCACGTTAGGATGATAGTTCTCCTAGTTATACTGGTGTGGTTGGTTTTGGGATGGATGCACAAATTTCACCTGTGTATTGGTTTGCATATGTGGATTGTGTGCTGGGGACTGAGCATAACGTTGTCCCGTGCTTGCACCTGACCGTTGGAGGGGAGCTCTTTTGTCAGTGTTTCTTTCTGCGTACTGGGTCCCAATAGCTAGAGGATAAGGACCTCCTTGGTGATACACTTGCGACCTATTATTCAAATTTTGCTGAGGCATATGATGACTTTGAAATCTGGGTTGAGACATGTTTTGGGTAGAACTATATGTGTAACCGGGGTTTTGACTGTTGCTGCCTAGGTAACCTTGGGTCATTGACCCAATTAATCCATCTGTAGATTGCGATGCACCTGGAAATTCTTGATACGTTTGCAGGCGTGGGGCGTTAGGCAAGATGATGTAAATATATCCTAATTGCATATAAATCAGTTCAAGCTTTTGGGTTTTACTGATTGCATCCTCTTCGAATGTGGGGTTTTGATGTGCCACATCCCTTGAAATCTCCGACGTCAGAGTTTTCATGAATAAATCTAAGAGGACTCGATCGTAAAGTTTAGCTTTACATAAACTGCGAAGCTGCCTCCATTCATGAAGATGGTCTGAGATATGGATGGCAGGGGTTTGTCTAAAATGACTCAGTAATTCCATTCCTGAATCATGGTGAATGGGTAACTGAAAATATGTGAGGAATGTGGTAGCAAGGGCACTAAAGGTTCCATGTGAAGCAAGAGGTTGCTCCACATACCACTTCGTGGCTACTCCTGTAAGAGTGCATTGAAATAGCCTCAATCGAATAGTGTCGTTGATGATACTATTCGATGAGCACCATAGGTGAAAGTTCATTACATGATTACCTCGATCTTCCGCTTGCTTGTCTTCGAATTTTGGTATATCCGAAGGGAGCTTCATGGGTATGGGAGGCCATGACGGATCGTGTGCGATGGGGTCATTCATTAGCTTGGTTAAATCAGGTAGATTCAACGAAGCTAATAAAGGCGACTAGGAGGTTGACGCCATTGCAATGTGTGAAGACACAAAGTGCTGGTTAGAACGAGGGTTAGTCTGTGATGTATCCTGCTGCGTATTGAGCTATCTTCTTGAAGGGGATGCACCCTTTTTCCCCCTAGGGATCAAGGGGGGAGTGGTGTGTGGTGTGGTGTTGGGAGATCAACTAGGGTTCCCAACTATGGCTGCTCCAATAAAGGACGAACCAATGATGGTGGCAGTGTTCCATCTTTGACGCCTAAATGGAAAGAGACCTGGAACCCCTCCCGGTAATGGGGGGAGGTCCAAAAGACTCCTGGATCGACGAGGTTGTGGTGGGACCGTTAAAGTGCTGACCAGGTTAGGTTTTGGAAAAATTTGAGAGTATAGAGTCTATGACCAAAGCAAAATTATGGCCACATACATAAAACAAAGCGAAAATAAAATACATTTTCCCTTTTAAATTAATCTATGTGATCAAGCAAGAAAAAAAGTGGTTTTTATTTGTTTGCGTATGATAATCAAAATCCTAGAAGACCTATGTGTCCTCACACACTCAAAAGTAACTGGGCCTTGAGAAGATTTCTTGTGAGTGCTGGCACAACGTCCCGTAAGAGCTGGCGATGCCCCCAGTCAGCCGAAGAGAATCCACCAAGGTAAGGGTAGAGGGTCTAGTGCTTGCCTGCACCGTCACTTATAGGGTAAAGGATGCCCTAGTTTTTGGCCACTAAGAACCACCATCCCATGTGAGAATTCGAGCTTTGGGCTTCTTGGTAGTCAGATAATAGTACCGAGTATCAGCCGGGTCAGGTAGCCCCAACTGATACCGTACGCACTGCGCCTAAGCCTAACCCCCTCTGAATCGGGTCTCTGCCACGCTCGGGTTTTCTTTTCCATGGGCTGATAGGTGGATTTTAAGCTCCCTAGATACACAACTTATATTTTTTGATATGATGTATGATCAAGGTGGCTTATTGGATGCCTACCCCCTTGATCCTAACTTAAACTCCAAATTCTTTTGTGGCCCCTGTGGCGAGAATTTAGTGAGTTTGGTTAAGTTAGTTTTAGGTATCTTTCTTTGCTTAATGGGTGAGTGTGCGTGAGTGTAAGGTGAACAAGAACATAGTTTGAACGTGTGGATATCGGTGATCCTTTACAAAAAACCCCTATATTGTTCCTGGCTCAAATGGAAAACATGTGCAGATAATAGGCTGCTTTCAAATTTTCCTAGTTAATATATGTGACTAACTAAAGGGAGATGGAAAATTGTGAATATAGAGTGTTCATATGCTTACCTAGGATCACCGGAGGGTGCAAAGGTAGTAGAGATTACTTGCTCTAATCGACAATTCAATCCTAGTCCCGTAATTCCTAATGCAAAAATTGAACTAAACTAGAAAATTTCTACACTAGAAAAAAAGAAGAAAAATAGTTATGCATGCGTGGTCTTGGGCCACTTACTTGGACTAGTTATATAGGTGTGAATACCAAAAATTTTCAAGTCATAAATTTTTTGGAACGCAAGTTAATGTTCCCCTTACTTAAACTATGTGAAAATTTTGCAAAAATCAACTTGAATCAGAAACTAACTCAGCCTATAGAAAGCAGCTAGAAGTGAGTTCTAACAAGCTATGGGGTATCACAAAAAGTGATGGCAGATACATTAGGGGCTACCAAGCACCTTACAAGCAGAAATAAATAGAATCTTGGGAGATAAATCTCATTCTATAAATTGCATGCAAAAATCCTTGACAGGTACACTTTCCTGCATGCAAGTTAGCACTGAATGCACGCCCTGCGTGTTTGTGAGGAAAAAACGCGCGTAAATTCCTGCAAGTAAAAAAAAAAGGTTAGGAGCTACTCGTCTTCAGTTTATCACTCAAATTAAATCTAGGGACTGCAAGATGGATTAGAGGACTATCAGTTCCACACTCCAGCATAGACAAAGGTCTCCTGCAAAAGATGGCACAACCACATAAACTTGTAAAACGTTAGTGGAGTCGCCAATCCTGTTGTGGTGGATTTGATGCATGGGTGTACGAAATCACACCAGTTTAAGGGGTGTGGTCTACCCCTATAAACTATTGGTAATAGGCAGAAAGTGATGGAGCTCAAAATCATACAATCTAGAGGAGAAAGTATGCAAATGTATGCTCAAATTAAACTAAAACTAAAACACAAATATATAGAAGCTATTGAAGAGAGTCCAAATGATAATAATGCAAATGATGGCTCTAGGCCTCTTCTTATTAAACGTTTGATATGGAGAAGAAATTTAACCCACTTGCCAAAGGACCCCTAGACAATGGTTTTAGGTGCCGATGCAAGGATGTTGTTTTCCAAGCTCTGCCTCTGTGTAGTCTCCCTCTCTCTCTGTTGTGATGGGCTAAGATTGTTGGGTGGCCAACAATCGAGTCCCCTCTATCTCCAGCTTTAGGTCACACAGTGTTGGTATTGCTTGGGAAATTCTGGCCAGCATAACAATGTGATCACCCATTCTTCATCTCATGGTGGCTTTATATAGGGGATGTCAAATCCTCCTTCCCTCCCTTGGTACATGGTGGATGGTGACCCAAGGGAGAGGTATGATTCCATTGTGTGCTCCAAATATTCCTTTGTGTGCTCACATAGTGTCTAAGGAGGCACTGTTGGCTGTCCTTAGGCGACTTCATGTAAGGAGAAACTTGTCCTTTGCTTTGTGTGGTCTCGGAAAGCGTCATTTTTCCACTTTCAGGAATGTGCGCTTATCGAGAAAAAAGGCATGCAGAAGGTGCTCTTCTCAAAGAATAATGCGTGCAATTAGCATTTAAGACTAATTCAAATTTGATTTTCTCAAAACCTTAGAGGTTTTAAATACTTTCTTGATTCCATAATGTCTTCCTGCCCTGTAAATCCTTTGGCTTGACATTAATTAATGTCATCTTCTATTGTACGATTTTCCAGTGTTAAAATTGACTTTCTGGTAAGGGCGCAATGCCAAGGTACAAGAGCGCAGTGCCAAGCTAAACGCGTAGCGCCAAGACTGGAAAAATCACCTGTTTTGTAGATGCATTTTGGAGGTATTCCCAGTGTCCAAATGAGCTCTATGATAACTCATTGGAAAACCTGTCCTGTCTAGTTTCCAAATATGCCTTTATTTTCTATATTGTTGTCCATTTCTATTTCCAAAAATCCATTATCCCAATACTGCTAAGGGTGCAGCGGCAATGCTGAAAAGAGGGCAGAAAGGTGTTTTTTAGGTGGTTTTTGGCCCTTTTAAGGCACCAGGTTTTCTCCAAATGACCTAAAATTTTCTGAGGATGATTTCCTTAGCATGAGGAACATGAGGATGCAAACCATTTTTTATTTTATTGCCCCAAAAATGACCGCAACGCCACTGGCCCTTTTTCTGCTAGCCAAATAGTCAAAAATAAAAAACTTGAACCAAGTGCCAAAATTTGGAACTTACCTTGTTGATCATGATTTGGATGCTTGGAGTGATACATCAGCAAGGATATCTAGTTTTTCCTTATCCTTTGCCTCATTTTTTGCTTGAATCTTTGCAAGGGCTCTTTGAGCGTTGCCCTTGCAATTCTGTTCCTCGTGGCATAATGTCTTGACATCTTCTTCTGCATGTTAATGTCTCTCTTGGCCTTCTCTAATTGACCCTCCAGGTGAAAATTGGCTCTCTCTAGCCAATATTCTCTATCATAGCTGATTTCCATGGCAAGCAGCTCACTCGGAGTGAGCTGCTCTA
The DNA here is from genome assembly GCA_034641835.2 of Pinus albicaulis. Taxonomy (NCBI): domain Eukaryota; kingdom Viridiplantae; phylum Streptophyta; class Pinopsida; order Pinales; family Pinaceae; genus Pinus; species Pinus albicaulis. The sequence continues at coordinate 113,359,119 of CM076578.1, read as the reverse complement.
CCAATTCTGTCTCTTTCTCTATTTCCTGGGCTAAAGCCTTCTTCAACCCAATTGTCCTTGGCCTCTTCCTACGAAGTTTTTCTTCCTCATCTTCACTGCCATAAAACGTTTCCAAGGTCTCATATAGCATAGCCTTGGCCTTTCCGGCCTCCTTCCAAGCTCTGATTTCCCTGACCTCACTGATGGCCTGCTTTGTTTCCAACTGCAGGTTTTCAAGTTCATAAAAGATGATTACATTTTTGGCCTTACCAAGATTAGCTTGAAGTTCACTATTATTTGCATCCTTTCTTTTGAGCAGCACATTGGTAATCCTCTCCTCCTCTTCAATGAGTTGAAGCTCTTGCCCAGTTTCATGTGTATCCTTCTCTTCAACAATGACCTACTCTGCAACCTTTTCCTTGCCTTTATCAAGTTTTTTTTTTGATGTATAAGGCATGGCCCCTTGCCTCTTAAGGGAAACAAACACATGCATGTGTCCCCTCCCGTATTTCAAAGGAAGTGGCTCAATGCTACTCATTTCAGTGCCATCTGTCTCAACGTTTCTGCCACTGATTGATGCTTGGTCATCATGATATGAGGGTGAAGGAATGTGAGTGGATGGTGATGCATGAGTAGTGGGATGTGATGGAGAAGTAGGAATGGGAGGATGAGAAGAGGATGGAACATCCTACTGATGATGGCTAGGTGGAGTAGTAAAAATCTCATGGGCAATGAAGGTATCCCATGGAATGTTCTTCTGCTGTAGTTGGTGCATAACCACTATCTTGGTGAGTGAGTGATGAAACAAGCTCTGCATTTTTTGATTGTGGTATCTCTTTTGCACTATGTAGGCCATTTTTTCAATGCTTCGATAAAGATAATATGGTATATGCAGCATCCTTACTCTGGTAAAATGCATAAGAAGCCTGATGTGGTATGAGTAGAGGCGGGAAAACCTTCCCTCACATGTGAAATACTTCATTATTATCCTCATCATGGGTGCATATCTATCAAGAAGATGAGAAAAAGGAAATATGGACTTGTGGTGGTCTTTATACCTAGATTTTAGATATGGCTCAAAGTAACTCATGTCTAGGTTTGCTTGCTTTAACCACTTTTCTCCCACACTTGGTATTCCTGTAGCATTGGAAATGGAATCTGTAGACAAATCAAAGGTGACCCCGACAATATTAACTTGTTTTTCATGCAAATTGATAATAAAAATTCTTGTTAGATTAGGGTGGTTTTGTACTTGCTGCAGCTTCTCACAAAAATCAAAGCAGCCTACATGTTTGATGTAGGTAACAATAAGGGGAGATGCCATGAGTTCCTTTGTATTGAGGGATTCAAATCTGTTTATATTTCATCCTTTATGATCATGCCTCCTTCACATTTGTGCCTCCATACCACTATCTTCACCCTCAAAAATTGTAAACTCTGTTTTGGAAACCCTAGCGCTAATGTGAAATGAGATGAAGGGAGGGTATGAAATGGAAAATTTTAAAATAAATAAAATGAGTGAGAATGAAGGGAATGGATGTTGTGACAAGAAAGATGAATGGCAGCCCTAAAACAATGTAATTTCCCTTGTTATGATTGATACTCTGTCCAAGAGGATGAAATAAGCATATCAGACAGTGATTTCAAGCTTAAAACCTAGGGTTTGATTAGGGTTTCATTCCATTGATTAAGAAATCACTAAAATAGCTTGAAGATGAGCTCATGTTATGAAATTACCACTTTAAGATTGCTTGGATGACTGTGGCAAGAGTTTGAAGTCAATTTGGAGTGATTTGAGTGGTTAGAAGACTTTGAAACCCTTTCTGTCCAAGCGCACAGTGCCAATGCTGAGGGCGTAATGCCGGTTCTGAGCGCGCAACACCTTTGAAAATAAGTAGAGGGTGTGTCGGGTAAGAGCGCAGCACCACTCCCAGTGCACAACGCAAACTCCCAGGTGCGCAGTGCCTTCAAAAATTTCGTGGAAAAAAATTGCCAAGGGCGTAGTGCCCACTCCCAGGTGTGCAACGCCAAGGAAATTTTCCCAAATTCATCTTGCAAACTCACAAATTCTTCTCTCTTAAGTGCTCTTGATAGTTTGAAATGAAATAATGATTCTTTTGAAGTATGAAATGGGATTTTATAGTCTTTATGGATTTAATTTAATTTGCAAAACCCACTTTCTAATGTTTAAAGTCCTTTACCTTTTCTCACTAACACTTTTTGACACTTTTGCTCTGCAGGTGACTGAAGTCATTGAATTGGATTTTATTTTGATCCTTGAGGCATGAAAAGTTTTACTTTGACAACCTTAGGATGAGTACAGATAGTATAATCTTCAAAATCTCCTGTTGTTTCCACCTTAAAACTCAACTTTTTCACCTTCTCTAGCCATATTTTCCAAAAACCTAAGTGTTTGTAGTCTTTACAGCAATCATTAGTGTTGTCTTCTAAGTTCTCTATAGCTCTTTCAAGCTCATTCATTTCTATCCAGTTCACCTCACCTTTTTTCCATATTTCTTTAATCTTTTCTGATAAACTTTCTTCATGCTTGGCCTCGTTTTCTACCTCCATGTCATTTTTTGCAAGTGATTACTATTTTGGCACTCAACTAGACCATCAAGTTCATAATCCTAGTCCTCTACAAGACCAAGTTGTGTCCCTTTCCTTTGCTGTAAGTTGTTTTTATTTAGGAGTAGATAGTCTACCTCATCAGTACCTTCTACTGACAAATCCTTCAACACTCCTGCAGAAGTGCTAAACTCTTTGCATTTTCCTCATTTGCAAGTTCTTAACTAATAAAACACACATTATTTGGAAATTTTAGGTCCTTCTTGAATAACCATGTCTTGACATTCTATTACATCTGAGCCATATTCTAGCAAAGGAAAATCAGTGCTTGAAACATCCAATGATGACCTTAAAACATGTAAAAACCCTAATGACCTAGTGGGAGGGTCCTTTGACCTAATTTTGACTAAAGTTGGACCTGGAGGTTTTCAAGTGAAAACAGAGCATTTGTCAAAATTTTTGTATTGACGATCCAAAATCCAATGTACTTGATTTATCTAAAGAGCCTACAGAGATATTTTTGAGACCATCTATGCTTGAGGAACCTGGGGAACATGGGAAAAAGTTTTTAGGTAGGGAAGAAGGATAAAATGAGAAGTATAAGCCCATAAGGAGTTTTTTAGGGGTAACAGGGTGACTTTGAGAAGACCAAATGAGGAATAGTGAAAATAGGTTTATAGGGATAATGAAGGCAGTGAGATTTCTGAAACTCAAGATATTCAAGGAATATTGTTTTCAGAGATCTATAAACATCCTATAGTCATCTGAAGATAGTGAAAAATACTGATGACTAACAGAATCAAGGAATAAGACGAAAATTTTACTAAATAGCGGTTTGTTCAGGAGGCCGAGGCTGGTATGATTGAATTTATTTTCCTGTGATGCTTGTAACCAGTGTTGATCCTGTAGGTGAAGTTTTATTTCAAGAAAAAAAAACGAACTCATCAAAAATTTTATGCAAAACACATTCCGTAAAAAAAGGTTGAGTGGAAAGCATTAATGGTAAATATTCATGAAGGATAAATATTTTATCCATTAAGTTAGTGGACAAAGAGGCTCCATTATCAAAGCCAAAATATATGAATTAAATATATTATTTGATTTTAAAAATTTAAAAAAAAAAGCCATTTTGTACGTGAAATTGATTTGAAGTGGAGAAGAAATATAATGAGTGGGATGAGTACTCCTGGTGAAATAATTTATATTTTTGTATGCCTATGGCAAAGAGTGGATTGGTAAATTTGGTACAATTATTATTGTATTCCACATTTAATTGATACTAAAAAGTGCGCTTCAATTTACTATTGCTATATTGGAGGAGCCTGGTATGTGTTACTTCATATTTTGTTTTGAATATAAGAAGAATTTGTAAAAGATTTAAAATGGAGAATAATTATTTATAAAGTTGCATAAAGATGACCCCTAGAGCTAGAGAAGTTAGAGGACCCATAGAGTTAGAGAAGCTAGAGGAGTTGGAAATGGTGGAGGAAGACCAATTGCAAATCAAGTCTTGCTTGATGTGTAAGATATATTAGAACCAGATTGGATGCATTGGAGACAACATTAGGGAAAATTTTAAGGATGAAAGTTGATCTTAAAGTTTAGAAACCTTGGGGAATCTTACTAGTGCACAATTTAAATTGTAAATTTTTTTATGATATTTTTGTAAAAATATTTAGGTTTCTAATTATTTTATATTAGTGTATATAAAATTTTGGCGATTTTTAAGGTAAAATAATCTTATACTATAAAATTTGTGTAATATTCCAATTTTTTCCTTAAATAAATTGGAATATTAATTTTTGCTATTTTCACTTAGAAGTTGAATAATTGGGTGAGAAGGCCCATTCACAATAAAAAAATGGATAAAATCCCTCTAGTATGAAAAGGGATCAGCTTTGGAACTAGATTTCACACCCTCATGTGTGAAAGGAGACATTTGCAATGAGGCTAGGTCAAGTTTGACCAAGTCAAACAACGCAGAGGTATGAGGTGGGAAGCATCCTATGGGACATCAGAGTAAGAGGAGGGAATATTCCTTGAAGGAGGAAACCCTAATATAGTGGGACCCATGGAGAGGGAGCTCTCATGTGTTTAAAAGGAGGGAAAGGCAGCCATTGTTACTCATTCATATGATGATTGATTTTGTGTCTGTTTAGACTTTGTGCATTCTCCAGCTGTTCAGCTGAGTTGCAGTGCTGCTTAGCACAAGGATTTCCTGCTTAGGAGTCCTTCTCCTTTCTTGAGAAGCCTCTTGAAGGAGTTGTATATATTTTCCTCAAATCTAGGCTTGAGGCCAAGAATCCTCCTCAAGGACAGAGTTATTGCTGCAGCAGCATAATGTTGTGTTGCAGGGTGTTGCAGTGAGGAGTCACAACACCTCTTCCGTCACTTGTTTTTTAGAGGAGGAGTCTTCCTTTCCTTTGGAGGATTATTTTGGAAGCTATCAGAGCTTATTGCAGATCTTGGCACTTGTCCAAATCATTCTATTCCACCTAAAGCGTAGTTACCCTCTTAGACTGCGTTATTTTCAGAGTGCACTTGCAGTGAGGACTTGCAGTGTTGATTGGAGGATGAGATCTCAAGTGTAAGGATCAACCTTCCACTTAGGAGATAGATTGGAGGAGGTCTACCTTATATTTTTTATCATCTTCAGCCTTCTCTATTCAGTTCAAGTTTTGAGTTGCAGCTGCTACCCAACAACTCTGACATTTTTGCCATTTTGTATATTTTAGCCAATCCTTCCCGAGATTGATGTATTATTGTTTTCAAGGGTTAGAGTCTTGCTCCCCAACTTTATTTGAGCCATATATTGTCATATCCATGTATTGATATCATTTTTTAGTAGTTCTCCATAATATACTGCGCTGTCATAGCCAAGGGTTTCATATATGTAGCAGTCTTCTTTCATTTCTTGTACATGTATTTTTGAGGCTTACATTGCCTTCCTTGAGTGATTGTTTCCTCAAGACATTGTACTCTTTCTACTGCTATAACAACATTTTCTAGCTATTCATATCTTCATGAGTTCATGGTTGTAAAATAACGTTGTCATTCCAGCTCTTGTGCTTACATTGTTACAACCCCTTTCATTGGGCACTTTTTGAGGACATCTAAGTGTGGGAGATTTGTTTAACCCACTTAGAAGGTTTTATTTGGAGCCTACTATTGGATTTAGCACTTAGACACATTATTCTAAGGTATCCATCTCTTGGTTTCAATTCTTGTAGCAACCATTACTGGAAAATTCGTTTTTCAGTCATGCCTTGCTAGCTGTTCCAGATTTGGGATATTACAGTGGTATCAAAGCATGATCTTTGGCTCAGCCTGTGAGATCCAGCTATCAGAAGAATAAAGAGAAGAAGAAAAGATCAGAATTATGGATAGGATGAGTTTCTTCTCATCTATTTTCAGATCTAAGAAGAGCCTCTCCAAAGAGGTTAGACAGACCAAGGAGGAAGAAGACAATGAAACTCTAAGAGGGTTTCAAGAAGAAGGAAGATGTAGTGAGACCTATAGAAGGTTTAAAGAAGGAGAGGAAGACCCATGCACTTCATACCCTCACAAAGAAGAGGGATTTTACATAGAAAACAAAAGAATGACTCCACCACTAGGAAGAATGACGGAAGAGGAGATCTCCCTACTTCTTTTCCAAACTATGAGAGGTATTGAAGAAGACCTCAAGGAGTTTGAATGGGAGGAGACTTGTACCAGCACTGGCACAACCTTGGAGGAGTAGCCTTCATGTTGAATGGAGGAGGAAAACATAGTTGAGGAAGAATCTCTTGCTTCTACATCTCACCAAGGTATGATTAAAAATCCATCTATTGTCATTTCAACACATTGTATGAAGGGATATACATCTTTGCATGCTGCTGATTTAGAGAAATAGAGTTGCACTACGCTGTGAAAAGATGGTAAGGAAGAAGAGAGGAACCATTCTTCATTGGAGCATTCACATGGAAGCTTCATTCATGAAGCAATATAGGATGGAATGATGGATGGTAGACATCTAGAAGTGAGAAACCCTTTCTCCTTTCTAGATGACCCTTTCTCAATGAGCACACCCCTGCTCAAAGAGAAACTTCTACTTGCAGCAAATCCAAGGCCCCTTTGGTTTTGGAAGGCCATGCATGAGGAGAAGACCTCATGGTAAGAATTCATTGGAGGTGCACTTCAACACATCATGGAGTGAAAAGTTCTTCAACAGTTTGAGGAGGATCTTTCCTTCTCACACTTGGATCTTCATAGATTCAAGGAGGAGCAGATAGATGATGGAGGACATCTTCGGATGGATAAGATCTCTCATGTTTGTTGTTACACCATTTTTTGGTCATCTAACCTATTATCATTAGATGGACCCAAGTACACCATGTAAGACCAGTTTTACCCTAAGTAAAACTGCCTTCACTATGTTAAAACAGGAAACCCCAAAAGGAAATATTAAACAAACCTATATTTGTTTGATTTTCCTCATGGAATAATTAATTAAACCATAATTTAATTATTATTCCCAGTCATGTTTAACCCAAAAAACAAAGAAATTAATTAGATAAACCTTTATTTATCTTATTATTTTCTAGGAATAATTATTTAAATCTTATTTAGATAATATTCCTTATTAAATATGACCAAATCACCCACAAATAATTAAATAAATCATTATTTATTTAATTATCCTTCAACCACTTCCTTAAAAAGATAAATAAATCATTTATTTATTTATTATTAACAAATAAAGGGATTTGACCCAAGTCAAATACTTTTTCCCTCCAACAAAAATAATAAAATATTCCATAAGAGGTGGATCTAGATTTGGTTAACATTATTTTAATCATGCACCAAGATCTAGAATGACCCAATATTTTGTTATAAATAGGAGGGTTTTCCCCATCATTCTTCACCTTTTGTTGCCTACTAGATCACTCTGGATCTATACACTTGGTCCCATTTTTCACCATTTGCTCCCATTGAGCTCTATTTTCTGCATTGGGTTTTCCACACCTACAAGAGAGAGAAAGCTTAGATCTGAAGTGCTGAGGACTACAAAGAACCCATCCCATTGAGGAGAGCTGGATACACCTTCTTGTTTTCCTCCCAGGTGCCCTGTAATATAAAATTCTTTCAAAAAATCGTGTTCTTGTCTTGTCTATTGGATGCATGGAGCAAAACCTTTACTTTACTGCTTAACGTCTTTCCATTTATAGATCTGTTTGTTGCAGCATTTTTACTACTAATCGCAGATCTGAAGATGTTTGGCAGCCTCTATTGTTGTTAGGGCTATTAGTTATGCGTATCTAAAGTGGTTCTTTTTCATACACCTCGACGAAGAATTCATACTAACAAATGGCGACTCCACATGGGTTTTAAATTACGACCGCTGTCGTTTTTCATATTCCTGCATATCCAGCTACTTCAGGCCCTAGGGCTTCTTTTCAGCTGCTTAGTTTTCCTCTTTTTATGTCATTTTTCTCACATAAAAACCTAAAAACTTAAAATTTCTAACTTCCGTGTGTTTCTGGCCCTATTGCGCAGGTAAGCGACACCCTAGCACTTATTTGAGGCACAACCAACTTTCTAAAAATCGCCGTGAATGGCACTTGGGAATAGGGGGGTTACACTTTTTGGCCTAAACACTGCGACACCGGACCTCCGGGCCTTTTCAACATTTCTGCGGGCTGCCTGAGATCGAGTCGGCTTCACACATTTTGCCTTTCAGCATTTTTTACGCAGTGCACGAGTTATAGCTGTGACTGCATACGGTGTTCATTCTTGTCTCGAAACCCGCCAGCCAAGATCGTCTTTGTTTTTACTCATCTAAGTGGGAACCCGGCCCCTTAGGGCTTTAGTACCCTCCACTTTTTGTGGAAGAGTTTCAGCTGTTTCAGCCGTCGGTTTCAGAGCTTCAGCCCTTTCTTTTTCCAGATCTGTGACCTCACTTCCAGATCCATCGAAATCAGCCTCTTTTCCTTTCCAATCACCTCTTGTCGTTTTGTTTGGACCTCCCCTAAAGGCCTCTGCCTTGCCCCTCCCGGCTTTTTGCTGATTTCCCTTTTTTCCAGCCACCTTGCCGGTTAATCCCTGAGTGCTGTGATCACCCTTTCTGTCACCTTATTCTCTCCGGATCCATTTCTCCTTTTGACCCTAGATCTGTCGAGCTCTTTTTATGTGTGTTTTGACTTGATTTTTGCCCTATTTTAGAGTAGTTTTGAGAGGCCCGCCTCTTTGGGTTAGATTGATGCATTGTTAGCTGTTAAATGTTCTGTCTTTTCAGCAATCTATATTGTTCTATGCAGATTTCTTTTCAGTTACGCAGCACACTTTTTCTTGCTCTCAAAACGAAAAGGGTTTAAAAATTCTATAATTACTTGCATACACCATGTAATACTAAGTAGAAGAAACTTCAGTTCATACCACTTTGGCTTAAGACTCTAAATCAATTGTCACTGCACCTTTTGCGCCCTTGGCCCAGTAATTGATTCGTCCCCTTTGCCCATCGGTTTCCTTCTTCACCCCGTCATTGCGCCCCCAGGGCGCCTCGGGAGACTGTGGCCTTCACCCTCAGTTTCCGGTTGATCGACCTGCTCCGCACCGCCGTCGTCGAGCCAGTCCACCTTCGAGTCCGCACTCCGACTCCTCCCCTGATTCATCGGGTCCTCCTTCTCCTCCCGGTTCTCGTGCCCCCTTCACCATGTCTGGTCTAGGGCCTAACGCTAGCGGTTCTCCCGGCCCCAATGTCGGCCCTACTACTAGCGGAACCGCCACAGGAACTACCCCGGCCACCCTTGTGCTGCCGTACATTGCAGGCCTCAGCCTCCCCGATTTCCATCAGTTGATCAATGACCCCATTCACCACAATGCTAACTGGCCCGCTATGCCAACCAAGCTCCCCTCAGACATCCCTAAGTTCGAGGGCCTTAATGGAGAAGATCCAACCAACCATGTCCGATCTTTCCATATGTGGTGTTCCTCCAATTCCATTACCGATGACTCCATCCGTCTTCGTTTGTTCCAACGCACGCTTACCGGCGAAGCTTCTAAATGGTATGTTGAACAAGCCACCTCTACCCATACCGCCTTTGAGACTCTTGCCCAAGCCTTTTTTTCGTACTTCCAGCTCCCCCTCCGATACGATACTGGCACGGAGCTCTTGACTTCCTTTAAGCAAGCCTCTTCAACACGCCTTTCCGCCCATGTTCAGGAATGGCGACGAAGACGGAGCTTATGTCGAGCCCCTCCCTTCGAAGATCGGGTTTACATGGACTGGTACCTGCGCACCCTTCCCGCTCCCATCGGCAAAGATGTTGCCTCCCATTTTCCTCAAACTGAAGAAGCCGCCCTCCAAATAGCTTTGAAATATGACCTGATCTATGCTCAGTCTGGTTATGTTTATACTGTTCTTCCTGACATCCCCAGGCCCGGTGGAGCTAACGCCCCGGAGGCATCTCATTCCGCCGACGGTATCGTTGGAGCCCTTTCCCATCCGTACGCCCAACCTCCTATGGGCTATGGTCTCCCTCAGGGAGGGGCCAGCTCCTCCGGCACTTTTCCCCCTCCCGGTAACATGTATCCAGGATACGGCATGCCTCCTCCTTTTGCCCAACCTCCTACTTACCCTAATGTTGCCCACCCTACCCATTACCCTTATCCGCAGCCTGGTGCGCCAGCTCCTCCAGCGTATGCGCTTCCTCCTCCCTTGCCTCCTCAACCCTAGCAACAGCACCTACAGCCCCCTCCAGGGCAAGTATTTGCACAACAGGGCGCAACTAATCCCCCTTCTTCTCAAAGAAGGCGGAGAGGCAACCAAAACCAATCTGCCCCGGGTACCTGAGGACCCAATTCCGGTGTGGACCCTAACACCGGTAACCAGCAACCGGGCAGTCAGCCCAAGCCGGACAGGCCGCTTCGCACCAACAAGCCCTGTTCGTGTTGCGGTGTTTATGGTCATTACACCCACTATTTTCCCCTCTTACCCCAGATGCGGCAGATGTGGGAGTCTCAAGCCACATTGCGCGGACAGCACGCCTCCCCTCATGCTCCACCTAATGTGGCCACTACCCAGCCAGCTGTGTTTACCGATCCTTTCCCTCAGCAAGGATTCGTGGCTACCCAACCACCTGACAACCAGGTAGCTGCCCCCCCTTCCCTTTCTGGTTCCTCTGATTACCAGATCCTTATGATGAATTCCGATCCCAACCCCTCCGTCGATCTTCACCTTCAAACTTGGTCTCGCCAGTACCCCGAGCCTCCTGCTCCGTCTGCGCCCGAGCCTCCCTCTTCAGGTTCTACAGAGCCTCTTTCGACATCCAGTGGCCCCTTACACATCCCTCAACCAAAAGTTGAGGTTCATCCAAAGATTCCAAAGGGACCATTACGCCGAAATGCTGCTTCCAGCCGAGCCGCTCAGTCGTATAGCATAGTAGATGATTTGGCGCAATCACCCACGGCCATTTCCACACTGGAACTCCTCCAGTCGTGCCCTTCCCAAAAGAAGGCTCTACTATCTGCCGTGGGTGCTGTAGATCCTGCTGACGACCAAATGATTGTTTTCGACGCCACCCAATCGGATCACCCTCCCCTCCCTCCTTCCGTCGCCTTCCAAATCCCAGTCAAGATACGGAATGCCATCGTTTCCCGGTGTATAATTGACGAGGGGGCATCCACCTGCGTGATGTCCGCTTCGGTTTGGAAGCAACTCGGATTTCCTGAGCTGGCCCCTTCCACGATCACCCTTAGAGTGTGGGACGGTCATGCCTCCCAGCCCATTGGCTTGTTTGGTAATTGCCCTATCACCCTCGCCGGTAAGACTGTTTGCGTTGACGTCGAAGTCATTGACGCCCCACTCGACTAAAACATTCTTTTGGGGCGGAGCTACACCTATGCTATGTCTGCTGTCCCATCCGCGGTCTTTCGCAAGATATCTTTCCCCCATAATGGAAAGATAGTCACCATTGACCAGTTGACATATCATGAGCCTCCCTCTCAGACCTCCTCTGAGACCACCATCTCTTCTGTAGCCAACAAGCAAACCGTCGATTCCCTGACCAGTGTCTCCCCCGGCGTTTACAAGGACTCCTCCCTGCTTGGAACTTTCCTTGTCTTCCCCCTCCTCTTATCCCTGATCCCAGCTTGTCAAATGTTTGCATGATGCAATCATCTCAGGCCGCCCTCAAACGGCCTGCTTCGGCTAGTCCGCAACCACCCCTTCGCCCTCCGCAACCCGCTCCTAGCCATACTTCTCTACCAACCGGACCTCCTCCTTCTGGCCTTCCCCCTACAGCTGGTATCCCTGAACCCCTTTATCCCCCTGGCTCGGTTCCCCCTGGCCTTAACCATCTCGGAGCCGTCCCTCCCGGCCATTACCCTGTTGGACAGATCCCTTTCCTGGCTCCCCCTCCCGGCGTATATTCTGTCCCCATCATGGCCACCCTCTCCCTTCCTAACCTGACCTTGGGCATTCCGGTCTGGTACCTTGATCCCCCAGCCGCCACCCCTCCTGGTCACCCCAAACCCTACATGGCTTTGACACCGGTCCAACCGGTCCCCCTCGCTTCTTCCGTTGCTACTGTGCCTACAGCACCTCCACAGGATCCCTCTCCTGTCGTGACAGCTCCCGAGAAGAAACGCAAAGCCCGTAAGGGGGCACCCAAAGATAAGACCACCACGACTGACCCGACCCCTCCCCAACCTGCCAAGCCCTGTGCCTTGTGCGATGTCGCCGGTCATGCCACCCATGCTTGTCCCGAGTTGCCCCGTATCCAACCCATGGTTAAAGTCGCGTTCCCCGAATCTACGGCCCCGGAAGCCTCCTCTTCGTCCGTACCCAAGAACCCCAAGACTCTCCGCACCAACAAACCATGCGCATTGTGCGGTGTCCATGGCCACTACTCCCACCGCTGTCCTCACCTGACGCATTATCGCGCCTCTTTAGAGGTCATTCGAGAGTACGAGGTTGAACAGAATCAATCTGCCTCTCCCATCCTCGCGCAGTATGCTTCAGGCCAACCCGAGGATCCTCCCGCTCCCATTGTCATCCCCCCCCCCGATGTTCAGATGACAGAGTCCACCGCGACCATTCTTTACCTATCCTCCTCCGCGAGACACCTGGAGCCCAGCCCCCCTGCATCCTCCCCTGTCGTTTCGCCTTATCCCCTCTTTTCCACCCATACCCCGGTTTCCTCCACCCATACCCCTGTAGACCTCTACAGCCCGAGTCCGCGCCATACTTCCGATCGCTCTCAAATACAACCCTTCAGCTTGTATGTGAGTCATCGTCATCCTGCCCCTTGCACTCCCTCCCGCAGTTGTCGCTCGATGTTTTCTGTCCACTCACGCTGCCGTCTGTCTCCATCTTTTACTCATTTGTTGTCTTGTGACACCATTATGCAGGACCCTCCGTCCACACCCTTTATCGGTTACGCCGATGGTGCAAGTCGTTACTCCCGGAATCTTGCCGCGGCAGGTTGGGCCATTTTCACCCCCTTGCATGCCCTTGTTCTCTCCAACGGGGTCTGCATTGGTCCTGCCACCAATAATCAGGCCGAATATGATGCAGTGCATGGTCTCTTAGCCGATGCCCTCTTGCATCGCGTACTCCATCTGCACGTTCATTTGGATTCCCTACTTCTTGTAATGCAACTGAATGGTGTTTATCGTGTGCATAACCCTGTGCTGTTTAGACGCTATTTACGAGTGAAACTCTTGATACGTGCATTTGAAACTATAACTTTCAACCATGTACCTCGAGAACAGAATCACTATGTAGATAGTATTGCAAACCAAGTTCTAGACTGGCATTTATCACATGCATTTCATTCAAGACAATAACATTCATAAAAAAAAAAAACCATAACGATGCATATCCATAATATGTGTCGCAAAACATGTGATTAGAGTCCATCTACTCTGATACATATGGCATTCCCATAGCATGTTACACAAACTCAAAAACTGGGGGCACCACCTGCCCCTACATACATCACTGGGGGCACCATACGCCCCTACATATATCCTAGGGGGCACCACATGCCCCTACCTACATCACTGGGGGCACCATACGCCCCTACATACATACTAGGGGGCACCACATGCCCCACCCCTAATCACTATCTGGAGGATCCCGAGCCAATGGCTCTGCCCCTGCAGCCTGTAGATCGCGCATCGCCTGACCGGCTATCGCCATGCGCCGCATGACACCTCGCCACTCCGAGGGTACACCAACACATGGCTCTATGAACTGGTCGTCCAAGTCCTGCCACCCGCGCTCTGATACTCCGGTCGACAACCGTTCGCATCTACATCGGATATCCTCCAGCAGGGCAGCTGCATCCTCATTCTGCGCCGCTCTCGATCCTGTAGCTCCAGCTGCTGCCTGTCGTCCCATATATCCGGCCGGTTTCACCGGTGCTATATCTGCATACCAAAAGTACATGAATCAGTACCTTACTCTACTATTCAAAATACTTTAACATGCCCATACAAGAAGAGCAATCTGTCACTTACCATCGGGCCCCCAGACTCGACCAGGCGGAAGTGGCAGGTCCGGATCTCCACAATAACTCATCCCACTATAGGGATAGTCGTCTATGTACAAAGGCATCTGATCCCAATGGGCAAAAAACTCTGGTCGAAATACTCGCCCGACCGCCCCTCCTCTTCCTCTGCACAGTAGCCGTCCCCAACGGCGCATCCTGGGCTCTCTCGGGCCCCCATCTGGAAGCTGTACATGAGGCCTCAAGGTCGGGATCTTCTCAAAGAAGAAGGCGCACAACAAAGTCCCATATGCGCAGTCATGGTTCACCTGCCGCCTGCATAGTGACAACTATCTCTTTAGCGACACCAACAGCATTTGGGCCCACCCATAGTAGGTCCCACCCAATACACTTTCCACTAACATCATCTGCCCCCCAGTCATGTGATGGAACGCCTGGCTGCCCAGGATTCGCAGCACAGCTGCGGCCACTACACGAGTTTCTAGCCTCTCTAGATCCCCGATCGGTATTCGAGTCCCCTTGACTTGGAGACCCGGTCGACCATGGCATTCCACGAACTCCATGATATGTCGCCCACGCGGCAACACTGGCTGTGTGTTTCCCACCATCCCCAGTGGCGGGAGACCGGTCAGGAAGTACACGTCCTGGACCGTCAGTTCGATCCTGTGCCCCTGCACCACAAAGATCTCCTGATCTGGATCCCAATAACTGATAATCCGAGCCAGTAACGGTTCCCCTGCTCTCATCAATGGGTTCTCCACAAACTTAAGAACCCCAAATCTGGCCAATACACGACAGACGCCCTGATCTGCCTGGATCTCTGTCCGAAGTGTCCCCAGATCTCTCTCTCTCCAGTTGACCCGTAACTTTGCCATACCTGCACAAACACATCATATTTGTCAGCGTTCAGATCGGGAAAACCATAACCAAACACCAAAACCCAGCTTCCAGCCATAAAACAGCACCAAAACCCCCTCATCTCCCAGGTCGCAGTTTTCTGCCATTTTCTAGACCAGGTCGCACTTTTTGCCCTCAAACCTGAGTCCTAGGTCACACTTTTTGCCCCAAAAAGTGCGACCCGACCGTAGAGATGAAGGAGGGGCTGTTTCTGGAAGTTTAGGCCCTAAACTGAAAAAGTAATCCATCAAAATGCAAGAGAAAGGTTAGGCCTCCTACCTCCAACTGACGGATCTCGATTCCAATGGTCGGTTTTTCCGCTACGTTCGCCGCAAGATTTAGGGCCTTCTCTCCTCTCCACATTCACCACAGCAACAATAGCAGATGAATGCTTTTGGAGAGAAAACTGCCTTATTAAAATAGAACCACTGTTTCTTCTTTCGACTGCTGCGACCACACCGTAGCCCTGTTCGACGAACCGTCAACACCGCTGGAAAGCTCTCACCGAGCTCCCAAATGGGTTTCTGTTAGTTTTTGGTGATTTGATACTTCACCCGGACACATTTTGTCCCAGAAGGGTCACTTCACCGCTCCTTAAAATCGAATTTCCTCACTTACGACACTTGTACTTGGGGCACCATATTGCTCCCTTACTTGTCCATGTTCGTGTCGATTTTCGTCATGAGTTCCCATCTTGTACTCATGCTTCCATGGTCCCCCCTTGAGGCCTTTACTGTGTGGCACCACCATCGAGTCGCCCTTGTTTCGAGCATCCACGTTGAGTCATCATTGCATCCATGGAGTCTATACCACGTCCCTTCGCACCTCACTATAGCCCTCCATCCTTCATTGCTTGGTCTCTCTCTTGTGTCGCACATTATGACCTCCAGTCTCACTGTCCCCTATCCCTCATGATCTTGTGTCAGTCACTGCCGTGTCGTCCATGCTCTTTATGCTCTAACAAGGGAAGTCGTCCATTCGCTACTCAGTCCTTCCCATTTCCACTATCGTCATTAGTGTCAGTCTGTCCGTCACTCTATTGTTTTCTCTCGTGCCTTAGTTGAGGATCTCTCATTGCCTCACCTATGGCGAACCTCCTTCTGTCGACATCCGCACATTCATTCCAGAAGCCAGGTTTAGAGGGCGGTGTACCTTGGTTCCAGCTTCCACTCTTGTTCGGTGCCTTGGATCAGGCAGGGGTATCTCTCACTTCCCTTTGACTTGATTGTTTCTCCAGCTCCTTTCAGCATGATCGAGATTCGTATACTTGATGGTCCAGTGACCCAGCAGCAGCTCTTGATGATTCCCGAGTGTGTGTGAGATGTCTCAACCCTCATGAGGGGGTGGCCCTGCAGGTAGCCCCCCACATGCCCGGATGACCTCTTCTTTGCAGCCTTCGATGCCGCTCCAGATTTTGCTGATGTTGGCCTCAGCCACTTGCAGCACCTCTTTGATTTGCATGTATCAGTCAGATTTTGTGAGCCCTTCCCCATTTACAGGGGGCATTTGGGTTGTATTTATCTCATGTACTCAGATATTATTGTACTAGTCCTGGTTGTTATCCCAGGCACAGCATGTATATGAGACTCTTCATTGTATTTTTATCTGGCCTTTATGCCAGCTGTACTCTATGGTTCGGTCCCTTGTTTACTGGACACACTATTCTTTTGTACTTTGTCACGGCGGGCATAGGTATGCCTCCCCCGCCGCCTTCAGCACAGGTACCCTCTCATAAAAGAGACTTGTTGCACCTGCGAGTCTCGTCTCCTCAGGGTCTAGTCCTTCAGCACACTATCTACCTCACCTTTCTCTCTCTGACTTCCCTTTTGTTGTCTAGTGATCGAGTTCTTACAACGTACTTCGGTCATACGATTTGCTCCTGACACTCGCACGCTGGGGGGCAATCTGTTACACCATTTTTTGGTCATCTAACCTATTATCATTAGATGGACTCAAGTACACCATGTAAGACCAGTTTTACCCTAAGTAAAACTGCTTTCACTATGTTAAAATAAGAAACCCCAAAAGGAAATATTAAACAAACCTATATTTGTTTGATTTTCCTCATGGAATAATTAATTAAACCATAATTTAATTATTATTCCCAGTCATGTTTAACCCCAAAACAAAGAAATTAATGAGATAAACCCTTAGTTATCTTATTATTTTCTAGGAATAGTTATTTAAATCTTATTTAGATAATATTCCTTGTTAAATATGACCAAATCACCCACTATTAATCAAGTAAATCATTATTTATTTGATTATCTTCCAACCACTTCCTTAAAAAGATAAATAAATCATTTATTTATTTATTTTTCGCTAATCAAGGGAGTTGACCCAAATCAAACACCCTTTCCCTCCAACAAATAATAATAAAATATTCCATAAAGGTGGATCTAGATTTGGTTAACATTATTTTAATCATGCACCAAGATCTAGAATGACCCAATATTTTGTTATAAATAGGAGGGTTTTCCCCATCATTCTTCACCTTTTTTTGCCTACTAGATCACTCTGGATCTATACACTTGGTCTCATTTTCACCATTTGCTCCCATTGAGCTCTATTTTCTGCATTGGGTTTTCTACATCTACAAGAGAGAGAAAGCTTAGATCTGAAGTGCTGAGGACTACAAAGAACCCATCCCATTGAGGAGATCTTGATACACCTTCTTGTTTCCTCCCAGGTGCCCTGTAATATAAAAATTCATTCAAAAATCGTGTTCTTGTCTTGTCTGTTGGATGCATGGAGCAAACTCTTTACTTTACTGCTTAATGTTTTTCCATTTATAGATCTGTTTGTTGCAGCATTTTAACTACTAATCGCAGATCTGAAGATGTTTGGCAGCCTCTATTGTTGTTAGGGCTA